>JAPTGZ010252443.1:0-14532 GCA_029814645.1 Fowleria isostigma | reverse complement strand
CTGTGTGTATCATGTGACTAAAACAGACAGAAAAGAAAACATGGAATGAATAAAAGCACTGTTTTTGTCAGTACAGTACCATAGCTATTGATGTAAGGACTTATGTGATTTTGGTTATTATCAAGAAAACCATGTAAAATGGATAGATATCAGCTCTTAAATTAAACTCTTAACAGCTATTTTTGTTGTTATCATTATATTTGTCCAAACAAATGTACCTTTAGTTGTACCCGGCATTACAATGGACCAGAAATTGAAGAAAACATAGGATGGTCTTATACTTTTTTTTTGCAACTGTAGATACTTTTATTCAGTCATGAGGATTTTTAGTGAAATTAAAATATATTTGTAAAATGTTTAGAAGCATGTAAAAATATATAGATATATAAAAAATGTTTTACCAAACCACAGCTACGCATAATGTAATGGCAATAAAATAGAATACAATATAATACAATACAATTCAATACAATACAATATAGTACAATTTTATAATATGATAGAAGTAATTTTTTAAAGGTTTTGTGAGTTTTAAAAAAAACAAAAAAAACAAAACCAAACTCACAATCAATCCCATACAAAGAGCAAAGATAATACAGCCTGATATCTCTCAGATGAAACAGATGATGGACTCTTCAATAATCACATTAAGCTGGTTGAGAAAATTTGTTTGACAGTATTTTTTAAATGTGAGTTAAATAGACTTATTCATGAACCATCATGTATATTTCCGTAAACACACACCCAGTAAATCCATAGAATGCTACTTTTTGATGGTTTCAGAGCAGCCCTAGAGTCTGTCCCGTATAGGACAGAGGGCAGACCCCCTGTTATGCGCTCTACAGGGTAAAGTGGGATTAGACCCACTGCTCCTGGACCCCCTGCTAGGATTTAATGGAGCAAGAGTAACTAAACTGACGGGGATCCTTGCTAGCCAACAAAAGCCCAAAAACGCTAAGGCTTTACTTAGAAATTGGGACAGCCTGACTTACTCTAAGCTGGTCTGTGTCCAAACGATACAATACTGGTTATAAAATTAATTCAGATTAACTGCAAATGCACAGAACCACCAAGAAAATCAAGGCAGTACATCATTATTTTGATTATTCTAATGTAAATACACAGATTTACATTTTGAGTTCCTCCAATAACTGGCTACAAGTCAAGAATGTGAACAACAGGGGTCGGCTCGGAGGTAGTGCCTGTGTGGGAGAGATCCACTGAGGGCTAAATTCCCATGAATCACTTGGAGCAGTGACCACAAGGTGCTAGAATTTGAGCTGACCTGGGAAGTGAGCTGTATCCTGCTGATAATAAACGGTATCAATTCATAAATGTGTACACACCTTTGAAACATAGTTCTGTATTTTTGTAGTAGAGTATGCAAAAACATTTAGTAGCTGAACAAAATGTGCCCAAAAAATGAATTAAAATACAACTATAGGTCCAAAGGTCAGCAGCGGCAAATTATGAATGGAAATGAACTAATCCATCAGACTCTATGTTACATGTCAAATTTATTTAAGCAGGTCACAACCTCTGACATGAGGGTGTAAACAGCATCACTGAGATTATGCTGAATATATGGACACCAGACAGAAGTGTTCCATTGGTGACCTCAAGTCACACCTTTGGCTAAAAAGACAGGGAAAGTGTTTCCATTATGTAGGGTCTCAGTGATGAAAGCACCCATCCTTCACTAATCCCCACCACTTAAGAGCCTGGGCCATATCTACTTAAAGAGACATTATGCAGGAAATGTTATGCAAATGGCTTGTTTATCACTTCATCTCTATGTCAGCCACTTTTTGTGCCATGTCTACACTATGCCACACTGATCTCTGGCTTAGAGGGGGAAATAATCTTTTAACACCTCCTATTGTTGTCAGATTTGGTGTGAGACAGGCAACTGAATTACCATGTTTACTCCCAGAGGAACATTTCAGACAAATGTAACATTTGACGTTGTGTTTTGTGCCTTTTTGCATAAATCCATACATGTCAGCACAAAAATGATCAAAATGGTGAGAGTGGGATGACTTTTGAGATGCATATTTGGAGCTCATTTAAGCTGCACTCCCTTACTAAGCAGATTACCTCCATAAATCTATGTCAGGATACATTTCTCCACGTCTAGTCATGCACAGCAACTAATAGTGACACTTGACTGAGAGAGTAAGAATATAGAAACAAAACATGTTTACATGCGTCTCAGCTGACTACATGAGCCAGTGTTTGGTGACATCAGCACACTACTGACATCTGCAGCAGAAGTACAGGCACTGAACATACACGCCTTACAAGCACATTTTGCACTTAATTGTGGACTACACACGTTTGCATTTGTAACAAAGTGCAAAGTGGATCACTAGTTGGACAACCATGATAAAAGTAACTTTTTCAGGAAAACAATATTTGGATGTTAGAGGTATTTAAAGACTGTTTCCTGTGTTTGACGTTTACCTTGGAATAAGGAACAGCATTGTGAGTCACAGCTGTCAGAGGTGTAGCATGGGAGCCGAGCTGGCAAACATGATGTGTGTTGGGGGGGGGACCAGATGTTGTCCTCTTACCACTGGGAATAAACTCTATCACTGACACTGCAGGTGGTAGGAAAAAGGGGGAGAGAAAATGAGAAGAGAACGAGTGAGCAAGAAACAACGGCAAACAGGAAGCAGAGACCTTACAACACAATGCTCACAGAGTTTCCTGCAGGCTCAGACAGATAAGGAACAACACTTTGTTCAAAGCTGTATGGAGTTCTCTAAAACCACATCTTTCAGCACAATCGTCACAGGTTTTTTTTATACTTCAGCTGAAATTAAGTAGTGGTTATTACATATTGTGAGATCTTGAAGAACACCACAACCCTAACATATAAAGTACGCATGTATATGACGGGTTTAGTATCCTTGAGTTGCATGATAATTATGACAATACCATTAGTCATACTACGTCATACTGCGTCATTAGTTACTTTATTACCAAAAATCAGCATTACAACATCATGAGCAAAATGTCATAGAAAATCACAGAAAACACACCCGACAATACATTCTCTGTTGTGACTGGAATAGTGTGACATGAGGTGTGTATTTATGTTCTGGGGAATATTACCATTACAAATATATGTAAAGCTTTGAACACACTTTTGATTCTCACAAATTCCAGATTATCTACATATTCCCACATCAGCAATAGAAGACATGATGCATAGCAGAAAAGTGAGTAACATATTAAGGTTTTCATCAAAAGTCTGTGAATGACCTGATTCACCAATCACTTCAACTGGTGAAAAGTTCTTCATAGTAATGTGTAAGAGATAACTACTTTTATTAATAATATCTATACGTAATGTACTGTATACTCCAGTCTAACCAAACCACTTTTGCTCTGTGTGGTTCACCGTAAAGTGCACAGTGACATTGATCTCGCAAACTTAGGGATGGAAAGTGGGTGAACAGTGTAAATCTCTAATGCATTAAACGTTCTCATTAGAGTTGATAATTGGCAGGTGAAAAGTTGAAATAGTCTGCAGTGCCCTAAGATGGCAAAGAAGTAATGTGATATTCAATAGATTAATCAAGTATGACTACAGGCCACATATAGGTGAAGAGTGCATGCAGAGTGCGGTCTATAGTTCTTTGTATTTTGAACCCAGTCACCCTGAAAATGACTGCCACACTAACTTTTTCCTATAAACCACATCTGGTGACAGTTTTACAATACCCCCTCAGCTGTGCATGGAGCTGCAGTGAGACATTTTACAAGTATACATTGTTCACACATCACTATGGAAAACAAGCTTTGAAAAAAATATCCACAATATCCAATTACTGTGGTGAAAATGATTGATTTTTAGTAATTTGTAATTTTTAGTTAGCATGGAGCCTGAGAGCTGTAAGAGCAATGAAATAATCACAGGTATCTGGATTGATTTGCGATGTGGAAATTTGTATGTTCTGGTTACTGCTGGTCAGAAATAAATGCTGAGTTTTTCTTTGTTAAGTTTAATTCTTTGCAGCACAGGAGGAATACAGTGAACATGGACACCAGGACAAGTTAAAGAACTTCTAACAGACAGAAAGTTACATCAGTGATTCATACAGTTGTCCATCATGTCATCGTTATTTAGTGCTGAATAGAGAAGATCACTTGCCCATGCAGTTCACATAAATTGTTAAGATCAGCAAAGAACATGAAAAAAACTTTAACTGGGCAAAGTGATAAGAAAATGCCTTGTACCCAATGTCCTTGGTACCAGTTGCTTCCAACACACAGAGATCACAGTGTTCAGATAAACTTTTCTTTTACAATGTGTAAAACGTTAAATGATAGGTTTTAATTCAGTATATTAACACTTTGTGTCTGGAAAATTATCCATGCTCTATATTACTCACCAAACAATAAAAAGGACAGAAAGGGGAGCCACTTTGTAAAGCATAAAGTGAATGGAAACACTGCTGGAGCAACAACGCCATCTGTGGGCGAATAAAGGAATTGCAATGAATCTCAGTTCTAGTGTGGAGTTACGGAGAATAGGCCCACTGAAGACACACGAATTTATCGAAATCTTTTTGTAATACTGTATTTCGGTTACCTATATGCCGTATGTACTGGATATTGACCTACTTATTTATGTTGGGTTTACACACGCTTTTATGGGCCGTAAATTTGAGAAGGCCTATTTGGACATCTGTCGTTTTGGTTTTTTTTGTCGGACTTTTGTTTATTAAGGTTGATTCCACAGTTAAACTATGCAAAAGTGCAATCTCTATTATCAGTAATCACCAAGGACATGTATGTTTACTGTGCTTTGTTCATGATGGGTGCCCTGTGAGGTCACTACTATCCCTCCATCTATCAGGAGTCAAACCCTAAAGGGTGGGTCTGAATATGTAAATCTGCATCTAAAGGAAACCATCATGTTGGGGGGTCTTCATCTGATTGGACGCTTTTGTTAGTTCAAATCGAGGTGTCAGTTGCTTTACAGGCCCCAGCGGGTCTCTGGGGGAGCAGACATCTTTTACAGTAACACACCCCAGTGCATGGACTGTTGAAACTGTTGGGGTAATGGAGTACTGATATAAAAGAACATGGCCCAAACCTGTCAGAGGCTGGATAAACCCAGCAGACTGAGGGAAGAGGTGAGCTGCATGTTGGTTGGTGATGGAGCTGTGGGGAAGACCAGCATGATCATCAGCTATATTTATAATGGATACAACAGCGAGTACAGGCAAACAGCTTTTGATGTTTTCACTGGTAAGTTGGAAAATGATCTGTCTATATGTGTCTTTATCTAAGCAGTAAAGTACTATTTGAACTACTAAATAATTATAACTTTTTTTCTTTCAGGCCTAGTGCATGTAAATGGAGTTCCAACTCGTATCAAACTTATTGATACTGCTGGACAGGTAAATATCATAAACCACCGACCACCACAAGCTGATATAACTGATTTTTTGCTTCATATCTGATGTAATTTGACCCTTACAGGAGGAGTTTGGTCATCTGCGCTCCCTGTGCTATGCCCATGTGGATGTCTTCATCCTCTGCTTCAGCCTCGTCAACCCCGTGTCCTTTGACAATATTACCTCCAAGTGGATACCACAGATCCGAGCTCGCAACTTGACCTCTCCCATCGTTCTGGTGGGGACTCAGTCAGACCTTTGTCACGATGTGGACGTCCTTATTCACCTGGACCAGAGGAACTGCAGACCAGTACGTTGGAGGCAGGTCAGAAGGTTGGCAAAGCGGATCAGAGCCCATGACTACATGGAGTGTTCAGCTCTGACACAGCACAAACTCAAAGATGTGTTTGACTGTGCTATCTCTGCTGCCATTAAGCAGAAACACACTGGCACAAAACCCAAAAAGCTCAGTCTGTTTAAACGTTTAAAAACCTTTTCTGACTGTGGATGGAGAAAAGTTTTCCAATTTATCTGAAATGGGATCTGTGAATGGACTGAATGTAATCTACTCTGCACATTTCCAGCTGAACTAAACTATGCATTTATATAAATATGTTCCTCTGCAGAAGGTGTTTTGCACTAAACCAAAAGAACTGGTGATCAGATGTGACACTCTTTTCCCATAATGTACTGTATTCAGAGTATATTCTTCTCCTTGTTTTGTTTCATGTGTTTGTTGCTGCTCATATTTGTGTGTTTGTGTGTTCTGTAATAAATGTTCTCTAACACACAAATGATAGTTTGTAAAGTAGCTTCATTAATAGATGTGAAGACAGAGAGAAGTTCCCACAGTGTTCTACTGTCACTGAAGAAACGGAGGGAAAACACAAATGCTGCTTGGGACAAATGGTCACCTGCTGCTTCTTTGAAGCGCTTCTTAACAAGACAAAAGCAATTGAAGAGTGTCCTCTGAAAGGGTTATGTCAGGGCATGTTTCTAGGTGTTAAAGTCTTGATGGATAAAGATGGGATTTTTTGTAAGTTCTGTATATTTTACCAAAAATATCACATTTTGTTAAGAAATAATGATCACAGGCTATGACATTTGACCACATGTGCAGCATTTATTTGTGTGCTGCACACTACAAAGTGAGATTAAGTTGAACCAGTACTCATATAATCAGAAAAGACTAAAAGTGGTTAATTACTTTACACTGAATTAAACACATTTAAATAATTCATTGATGACATTTTAAGCAGTTTCAGTAGAAAAAAATTAACAATATAACACTTAATAATGAAATAGTCTAAAATTCTATTTAATTTATGCTTTTAAAGAACCTGATTTCAATCATTTAAAATAAAGTCATCCTAATTTTGTTGCTTTTTAAAAAATACTTCATAAGTAAATGCATATAATGATATTTAAAGATATTTTGATGATGTTTAGCACATGATTTTTATTTTATTATTTTATTATTATGAACTATTTAGAAATACTATTTATGTAATTTTTCTCCCCACAGTGAACTGTTATTGCATAAAGTGCATATTTGATAGACGAGCAAGCCTAAATTCATTATTTTGAAACATTTAGAAGATAAGTAAACTTTATTTATGTAGCACTTTTCACAGACAGGAGTCACAAAGTGCTTTACAGTGCAAGTTGCAAGCCACACATGCACACAAGGCTCAGTGTCTTGCACAAGGACACTTTGACATGCGGACAGTTTTTCTGTGGTGGGATTCGAACTACCAACCCTTTGATCATTGAATGACCTGCTCTAACAACTGCATCACAACCGCCCCAGATACTCATTACATTTTCCAAATATTTTTAGGGATGATCCTTGTGAAATGCATTTATTACATTAAGTACACAGGGTGTTTAAGTGCATTTGATGAACTTTTAAAAATACATTTGAAGAATACTTTTACACATATACACAAAATACTGTATATTAGAAATGGATGTAGGGACTTCAGTGCACATCTGAGTTTAGAGGTTGAAGATTCTGACAGACGGACATGGTTGTGTAACTTTGACGCCACACCCAACAAATCTATCTCGAGGTGCAGACTGTGCATGAGTGTGGAAAAATGTGTCCAGCTGAGCTAAATCTGCTAGCAAGATGAATGTAACTTTGAGTGTTTGGCCCATAAATCTTGGTAGAATGTGGCTGCATGTGGCAAATCTAGGGGTGTGGCTACATATTTGAACCAAAGTTCTATAAATATAACTGGCTCAAGTTTTGGAGCATCTTTTCTTCATCACATTAACAAATGTGGAGCTGAGCTGCAAATCTGACATGAAGTGAAAAAGTGATATTTTGTGCACAACATTTTACTCAGTGTTGTGCTGCTTGGCTGCTTTACTATATATTTTAGCATCCAACAGCCATATTTACACTTTTTCCCATAAAGTTGGAATACAATTGTTTTCCGACACATTCCTCTTTTTATTCCTATTTCAAAACATCTGTAATTATCTTTAACCAGGTACAATGATTACATACTGAGCTCCAATTACACCTAATCTATCAAAAACAAATCACATTGTCACAACAATTTAATAAAAAGAGTCAAGTAAAAGTATTGTAATAGCAATATTATTCATGTACTCATGTTCATATTATTCTAACTTTGTCATACAGAACTTGACCCTCACTTCCAGTCTTAAGGTCATGTTAAACTTTATTATACAGAACGTGTCCTTCACATCTCATCCTAAAGTATAAACAATTCCCTTATTTTGGCTTCTCCAGACAAGGCACCTGGCCTAAGTCCATGTCCCTCCCCCATGTTTCTTCCTGCTTAAAACTGTATTCAAACTCTATTTTCTTGGCATTTCCTCCCACCGACTGCTGTACATAACCACCTCTGTAAGATGTGATGCTATTTGCTTGAAGCTTCAACCAATAAATAAGAAAAAGACAATGACGGCTTTTTGAGACTTTATAATTTTTTTTTTATTATTAGATCATTTTTCTTTAACAATATTTTATTCTAACTTTATGGGCAACAATATATTAATTAGAGATGATGGTATATGTGCAATAGTGATAATGGGATATATGAAATAATAAAGAGTTTTAGAGATTAAAAGTAATGTGCAATAGTTATAATTATGTGTAATGTATCAGAGGGGTATGCGCAGTATAACAGTGTGCAATAGTGATAGAGGGATATGTGTATTAGCAATTGTAATCATGTGTAATAGCAACAATTGGATGTTTAAAATATCTTATGTGAAACCGTAGTAAATTCATGCTTGGTGGCTTGCCTTGGTCCCCCTGTTTTTTGTCTGTTTGTGCGCACTATGTGTTGTTGCCTTTTTTTGTTGTTGTTGTTACTTTTGTTGTTGGTTTGTTTTTGTGTTTGTTTTTTTGTTGGGGGGGTGTACCTGCCAATGGGATTTGAGATGGAAATTAGCTACATGGCTACAATCTCTTATATTTACGTGTAAATGTTCATTAATACAAACTGTCCCATTTAAAAATAATAATAATAATAAATCATTCAAATCATCATTCTTTTAATTGTGTCCATATGGTCATGCTGCATAGCTATTTTTGATGTAGGCTAATCTTAGAAAAGAAAAGAAAAGAAAAGAAAAGAAAAGAAAAGAAAAGAAAAGAAAAGAAAAGAAAAGAAAAACGTCTTTCGAGTGCTACTAATTGCTGTAACAACATGTAGTTTTGATAATAGTTGGATGATAGTTGCCACCATAATTACAAAAGAAAGAAGAGTTGCATATAAATGACACAATCAAACTTCATTTCCCATGATGCAACCGCACTTCACCCTCCTCTGACCCTGTGACTGAAAATAATCTGATCAGCTGATGTGACCTGGCAACAAAATAACGTAGCTAGAGAAATCTGCCAGGGAGGGGGCTGAAGAACAAAACAATGACACGGCTCGGAAGGATTTAAAAACGGCAACACTTTTTAAAAGACTTTTAAACGTAGTTGAATCGCAGATTTCCCTCCCGTTTTGCGTGCAAGAAGCCGCGGATCTCCGAGCTTTTGACATCGACTGGCTGTTGTTTTTGTTGATATGTTACAGCTCAGTTGACAGACTGAAGGCTAGCTGCTGGTGTGAACGGCTCTGAACTGTTGAGGCTTACTCACTCGCAAATAACAGATTTCTTTGGGGGAAAACTTTAAACTACCAGTCGAAGCTAGCTAGTCGTTAGCTAAGTATTCTGCCTTTGGATCAGTCGAGTTAGCCTGGGAGCTGTTTGCGGTCAGTTTGCTAGCTAGCCTGTTGTTAGCATCAACATTTGCACATTCATCTTTTCAGGGAGAGTTCATTGTGTTGGTTGTTTCTGAGTATCTGCACTTATTTCTGTAGTATTGCAGAGTTTTATATGCTGAACTTAAATAAATTCTCACTGAACGTTGTAACAAATAACGAACTTTGATGCACGAACAAGAGGATTGTAATAGCAAAGAGACACCAAGTGTAGCTAAAGTCGACAGTTAAAAAAAACAAAAACTTGATTCGCTATTACTGTCATTATAAAAGCGTTTGGAGTGTTAATATTTTGTGTCTAAAGTATATTTTTTGTGGGTAGAATTATTAGCTCTCCAACATGCAGCTGTTTTAAGCTAGCTTAGTCACTTTTTTTTTCCAGCAGTACTCTTGTCAGTATTAGGACATTTAGTTCATTTGAATTATTGGACATTTCTGGTGCTGCTGTCAAAGCTGGTCCAATAGCACTGCTTCTTTATCCAAGTTTACCTTGTGTGAAATGATGAGTGGGCATGGCTCATCTTCTGAAAAGGGAGTCAACACTAGCCTGATATGTCAAGAAAGTTATGCCTGTGGTGGCTCTGAAGAGGCTGCCTTTGAGTGTGATGAATGCAGAAGTTTGCAGTGTGTTCGCTGTGAGCTGGAGCTCCACAGCCAGGAACGCCTGAAGAACCATGAGAGAGTTCAGATAGGTCCTGGCCACGTCCCATACTGTGACAACTGTAAAGGAGGCAATGGAGACAATGGCAAGAGGCATAGAGCTGTGGTTCGCTGCCAGAACTGCAAAGTTAACTTGTGCCAAGACTGCCAGAAACGCACCCACAGTGGGGGTAACAAGAAGAAACACCAGCTCACCTCCTATCCTCCACCACCCAAACCAGCAGGGGTGAACTCTGCTCACAGTTCTGCTCCACCTGCTGTCCAGAAAACTGATGACACAAAATCTCAGCACGCCAAACTTTTGGAGAGGGTCTCCAGCTTTCTTCTAGTTGATGAGAATGAAGAGATGCAAGTAAGTTATGCCATTCACTCATAAACAGAAGTGGCAGAAGTACTCACATTCTGTACTGAAGTAGAAGTACAGCTACTTGAGTGAAAACATACTCTAGTGAAACAAGAAGTACTAATTCAGATGTGTTACTTAAGTAAAAGTGAAAAAGTGCAACTTCTCAATTGTAATAAAGTACAAAAGTATAAAATAGAACTGCATGTTTTGCCATGAATGAAACAATACTTAACCAGGCAAAATCATAAATGTTTTCGTTTTCTAATTCCACAGTGAATGAAGCAACATATTTTATGTATTTTCACATCCATTTAGTTTGAAATAGTAACAAGCTTATTTTGAGAACATGAGGAGTATAAAGTACAGATATTTATACAAAAATGTAGGGAATAAAAGTAAAAAGTTGCCAGAAAATTAAATACTGAAGTACAGATAAAAAAAAAATCTACTTTACTATAGTAATAAAGTACATCATACTTCATTACTTCCCACCTCTGCTCATAAACATAGAATAGAATAGAATAGAATAGAATAGAATAGAATAGAATAGAATAGAATAGAATAGCCACTTTGTCACACAGAACATACACTAAACAGTGCACACTGAGCGAAATTTTGATGCAGAAGCTCACCATCGGACTAGTAAATATAATAAAACGGAATTATATGATATAAAAACAATTTCAATATATACTTCTAAAACCTACACTAAAAATGACATAAGATATATAATAAATACATAGTTACACCCACACATAAATATATATGTATACCTATATGCGCCTGCACACATAAACACCTGCACACATTCCTGAGAAAAGAGTGAAACAGAAAAATGTGGCAGCATTATGTATTTGAATAATCTGTTAAATTTCTGTTTCTTTTACACATTTTCACTGTTTTATTCTTCCTCAGATAAAAGATGAAGCTTCATTTCTAAAGAACCTGAACTGCAACCCAGACCAGCTGCTGAAGGTGGTATCCATCTTTGGAAACACTGGAGAAGGCAAATCTCACACCTTGAACCACACATTTTTCATGGGGAGAGAAGTGTTCAAGACATCTCCCACACAGGAGTCGTGTACAGTGGGCGTGTGGACGGCCTTTGACCCCATCCATAAAGTCGTGGTGATTGATACAGAGGGACTCCTTGGGAACAGTTCCAAACAGGGCCAGAGAACCCGTCTCCTCCTCAAGGTGCTCGCCATCTCTGACCTTATCATTTATCGAACCCATGCTGACCGTCTCCATGACGATCTCTTCAAATTCCTCGGTGATGCCTCTGAAGCTTACTTGAAGCATTTCACTAAGGAGCTGAAGGCCACGACGGCTCGCTGCGGTCTGGATGTCCCACTGTCTACTCTGGGTCCTGCAGTTGTCATCTTCCATGAAACAGTCCACACTAAGTTACTAGGTTCAGGTAAAAACCATCACACATCTTTTATTCACATGTGCTCTTATTTATTACCTGGACAGTGATTATTTTGTCTGTTTAAATCTGTCAAACACTGCATTTTACCTCTGTTATCAAGAGTGCAAATGTCCAGTGCTGTAAGGCATGTGATGCAGTTCAAACCAGGAAAATTACAGGTTTAACAAACATTAGCTTTGAGTGTTAGGTGTTGGAATTCTAACCCTTTGAAAAATGTGTAAACACTTGTTTTTGGATTTGAGAAAAATGTGCACACTGTGTCAGGAAGTCATTAAGGATGAAAATTACACTTTTCTTTATGGTGCATGTCTTGGTGATTTACATTTTCTTTGCTGCTACTTTACATAGTGCTAGGGAATAAAAAACAACTTAGAGAGACTTGTAATTACCCTGAGAGTAAACCCTTATGGTGAGTGTGCTGCTCACTATAGGTGTTTGAAGTTTTATTTTAGGTTTGCATTACCGTTGTGCTGCTAGTTAAGGTTTCTTTTAGAGATTGTCCTCCATTGCAAAGCTACGATATAATTTCTGACAAAAATAGAAGACCTTAAGTGTAGTCTAACTTATCTTGTTGCCTTATCTGGCTCATGTTTCATATACTGTCAGACTGATTTTAACACAAAATAAATTAGTTTTGCAATGAATATGAACACACATGTCCTAAATATCAATACAGTAAACCATGGAATGTAAAGTGTTTGTAATTTGTTGTGAGCTGTCTGTGTGGTAGCACTTTCCTTAAAGACAGCAAGG
Source organism: Fowleria isostigma (assembly GCA_029814645.1). NCBI lineage: Eukaryota > Metazoa > Chordata > Actinopteri > Kurtiformes > Apogonidae > Fowleria > Fowleria isostigma. Next base: position 1,674 of record JAPTGZ010252443.1, on the reverse strand, counting down.
AAAAAACAATTGTAAATAGCATGTTTTTTTTTATTTGATATCCTACATTTTGAGTATTTACTTTCACTTCAGTATTGTTTTGGTTGTCAATAAAACTCTGTGTGTTTGTCGTTTTAGATAAGTCATCCGAGTCAGTAGATCGGCTGTTGTTGGAGCGCTTCAAGAAGGTCTCTCGTTTCCCAGAAGCCTTTAGTTCTGTTCAGTACTGGGGCACACAGACCCTCAACCCACCCACTGACTTCTGTGGCCTGCAGAGTAAACTGGAGCAGCTCTTGGATAACAACGCCACCCGCTCCCCACGCACACCGGTCGTCATCTTCAAAGCCCTGCAGGTAGGGCCGGGGCCACTCGACTGTTTATTTTCATAAAAGAAAAATCAGAGTGGACCAGACACAATGTTGCTGGTTTCTGAAATTGGGTGAAATAATGCCTCTAAATGATCTTACACTTTAGAAAACTCTGTATGTTAATTATCGGAGTATATTTGTTTTGATGCCTGATTTTCTTCCAGGCGCTGAGTGAGCGCTTTAATGGGGAAATTACAGGGGAGCTGGTGGCTCACAGCTGCTTCTTTCCTGATGAGTACTTCACCTGTTCCAGTATATGCCTCAGTTGTGGGTCAGTACTTCCTGCTTTGGTAACCTTTAAATCCACAACCATATTTTCCTTCATGTTTAACAACATTCTGACTTAATATTGTCATCCCAGGTCTGGATGCAAGAACAGCATGAATCATTTAGGAGAAGGATTGTGCCATGAGGCGAAACATCGCTGTCGTTATTCTGCTCAGTATGATAATCGTATTTATACCTGCAAGGTAAGCACAGTGACTCATATATATTGCTAAAAGCGTACTTTGAATACTTATTTCTCCTGTTCCACCACCAGTGAGCAGAAAGGTAACATGACGGTGTGTTGCATCACTTTAGGCTTGCTACGAAGGAGGAAATGAGGTCATAGTTGTCCCAAAGACCTCTGCCTCCTCAGATTCTCCGTGGTTGGGCCTTGCCAAATATGCCTGGTCTGGGTGAGTAGGAGACTCATGGCCTGGGAGGTCATGTGTAAACAGGCTTTGGTCTGGCTTATGTTACCTATACTCAGCCTAATTTTAGCAAGTGTGTCCCAGACACTGACCTAAAATCTCATTTTTCAATTCACTGTAGCCTATTTGTTAGAAAGCACAAAAAAAAAAATTCTAAAGGTCATCTGCTTTAGATTAGTTTTAATATTCTGTTTAACTAAAACCTATGTTTTTATCTGCATGTGCAGGTATGTTATTGAATGTCCCACCTGTGGAGTGATCTATAGAAGTCGTCAGTACTGGTACGGGAACCAAGACCCAGTGGACACGGTTGTCCGCACTGAGATCCAACATGTATGGCCAGGGGTAAGAGGAGCATGTTTTTATTCAGATTATCTGGCAATTGGATCTATTTCTTTGTAATTAGCTTATGCATGCTAATCTATAACAATCTTTGACTATTTATTTTTTCCAAAATATTTTATTGAAGAAAAATAAGACAGTTTCAATCACAGAGTTACAATTCATCTTCCTTTTTGATAAATCTGTACATATATACACATATTTATATGTATGAATATATATATGTATATATGTATACATGTATATACATATATATGTATGCATATATATGTGTATATATATATATATAT
>JAPTGZ010251961.1:0-26654 GCA_029814645.1 Fowleria isostigma | reverse complement strand
CTGCAGTTGTAATGTTCCTCAGTCTGCCAAAATGTCAAATATAACAGAGGGGTTGAATAATTTTGCATGCAGCTGTAGACCCAATTAGTTGAAAAAACATTTGCTGCACAATGGATTAAAAAAAAAAAGTTTCTTCAGGTTTTGAGGATCTCTATATGGATCTATAATGGCATAGAAAACCTTGCTCTCTCCTATTGTCATTGACCGTAATAACCCTGGTCATCTGTTGCTCCAGAGGATTTCTCGGGTCCGGCTGAATCGACAACTTTTTCTCTGGGCTCCATTATCCCAATCATGGCCAGTGTGGAGCAGAGATCCCATCAGCCACTGCTTCTGCTCCTGGATGAATGTGAAGCTACCAACACTCCACGGCTGTCACCTGAAAGCAGCGTACACACAATAATCGCCAATCAAGGGTATGACGGTGTTCTTAAAATGAACATGAGTGCAGAGGGTTGACTCACAATCAATGATCACAAACCTGTGGAACTCGCAGGTGTTTTGTCGATGGGAAAATTTCACGTTCGAAGTTTGAACCCAGGCAAAAATCATCAGAACTCCGAATGTCCCTTCAGGCTTTTAGATTTACTCAAGGAGAGGAGATATTCCTTCACTGCAAACTTGTAGCCTGGGATCTGAATAATCTTGACAAAACGAAGAAGGCCTGCAACTACAACAAAGAGCACGGTTGGGAGCTGCTGGACAACCCTGCATTTAGTCACTTATGTTACTGCCGTGACTCCACCTGCTCATCAAGAAGGACGAGGCGAGGAGAGGAGAGAGCTGCAGTTTTTACGTTAGTTTAATTCATCTTCTTTCAAGACGATCTTCGGCTGTCTTCGGGGTTGGACCGGACTTTGTTTATCCTGGATTTACCTCAGATACGTTAAAACAAAACAAAAAAACAAACAAAAAAAAAACCTCAGGTACGTTCAGCGTGACAAAGTAAAAAGTACTAAAAAAAGATTAGGATTAAGCTCGAAATAAACTAAACTAAAAGTACTATAGGTTAACAAAAAGGAAATTGTTGTGTTTTACTCAGCGAATTAGACAACTCATAACTATACATAAATGAAAATGTGTCAGCAGAAAAAAACAATATTAGAGGGTTTAAAGTTGTGAGAAATGTTTACAAATGTGCATGTTGGATAAACAGATGAATAAGTAGTTGAATTCAGTTTCGAGTACATAGTCTGTGTCATAGTCTCTGAAAATAGGTCAAAACCTCTGGAGTTATCTGGTCATATACAACTTTTTCCAACTTGTTTTACTTTAAGTCATAGGCATATTACCCCCGGTAGATGGCGCTGTAGTCTCAAATTACATACACAAAATTCTTTCTTTCTTTCTTTCTTTCTTTCTTTCTTTCTTTCTTTCTTTTTTTCTTTCTTTCTTTCTTTCTTTCTTTTGAAGTCATTGTCAGACCAAAAGTCTAATTAACATACTTCTCATTACAAAATGTTACAGTTTCCTCGGTACAAGATGAATGCAGCACATCTGACTCAGTAATGAGTGGATGTTACTATATAACTAAACCAGGGGTTATACTGAGTTCAGGCGTATTTACCTTCCACTTCTCTCCTGCTATTAGTGTTAACAGGGGTCTTGTAATCAACAGGTTGAACCTGTTTCTATGTGCTGTGACCTCTGTAACACTGAAATTCTCCACCTCCAAAAAATGGACTAGTTCCACTCGTTTATGTCAAAAGGAGAACATATCAAATATATCGTCCAGATTTCTCTGTCACTATCTTTAACCTTTTATTAGGCACTTGTTGAAATACTCTGAAATTCAAAATCCCAACCGTAGTGTGTTATTGGACCTCATCTACAGTCATAATTGGTTGGCGTGACAACAGTCTACCTATTCTTGCCATAAAACATCTGAGCAGCATTTGGTAAAAAGTAAACACATGCAATAAAACAACTGTTATTAGGTCATAAACTGACAAAAATCAGTCATTCACTATTTACACCTTCAAAATTTCTATAAAATCTCTGAATCATTGTATAGAATTATACAAACACGCTTCTTGACCTCACTAAGGCATGGGATTGAACCCTTTTTTTTTGTGGAAATTACCAAAAATAGTCACTTGACTGATAAAGGGGTAATGTGTCATATTTCTTGATCAACCCTTTTATTCCTGTAATTTTTATTGATTAAGTGAATTGATATGAGATGTTGTACTTTACCCAGATTCCTTTTATCACTCTCTTAACCAAGTTTAATAACACCACGCAGTTGAACATTTACTGATGCTTTGGAGGATCCTATATTTTGCCATATTTGCCTCAAGTACAAAGAGCAGAGGAGCTCTGGCTTCCAGTGTGTGTGAGTGACATGTTGTCTACACAGCAAACACTACATCACCCAGGGGAGGCCTGTGGCGGAGCTGCAGCCCCAGAGCAGAGTGCTTTGGGCAGTGCAGCTGGAGTCAGGTGAGGGATGGTTGTCAGGTGAGCGCCACACTGGGCCAAACCTCAGTCTCACTGTGCAACGTTTGTGCGCTGCAGCTGGCCAAAGACAGACTGTGAGCCCTGGCTGTCAACATCTGCTCCAGAGACTGTACCATCTGCCCAGGGCCCAGGGGGAGCATCTCCACTGTCTCAGACCAGCTGCAGAGCCACATACATGGACCTGAGCAGTCCTGCGGAGGCAGAGAACATGGCCAAGGCACAGTCAGACCCGCTGAGTGTTGGAACATTTGTCTCACACATTAAACTGTGTTCTATCTGTGGGGTGTGATCAGTGAGGTTTAGTCTGCTGCTTGATATTTGTTTACAGTTCAAGGCAGGGTTTAGTGGTAAAGGTAATCAGATTAATCTGTGGCACCTTGAATTAATATTTTCTTACACATTTAATCTCATTTTCTAAAAGAAAAACTATAAAATCCAAGTGGAAATCCCCATAAAAATGTGGGAATTTGCTATGAACAGAGTTTATGTAACAGAGGGTTGATTTGTAAGTTAGAAAGGCTAAATTTTAAAGAAAAAGATGACACTACACAGCTACTGTTAAGACATTTTATTTCATCAGTTTGAAAGACACAAGTAAAAACAGTGTACAAAGTTTATATTATTTGTTTACTAAAGCTGGTGTCCTCAGTCTCAGGAATATGGCAGGGCGGGTACAAAAAAAGTTGGAATAAAAAATAAAAAGTATAAAATGAATTTCCCTATTCTCAGAAGGTGACAGCAAAGGTGAATGTGCATAGGAATAAGTAACAATCAGATTCAAAAACTGGACAAAGGCTCGCAAACAATTGAAGTAAAACAATATAATAAAAACCATTACATTCAATAACGTATGATGCACTTTTGAAAAATGATTATCTGTCATCTCAAAAACACTGAAGGGTTTTGGAAACCTATTAGTATAATAGTACACTTTAAAAATAGGAGTTTCAGTTCCCAAGAGCCTTGATTCAGCCTCAGCCATCTGTAAAAAAATGGGGGAATCATTTAAAAAGCACTTCTTGTTTTACTTGTATCAACAACATTTAAATTTACATTATAAAAGAAGCTAATTTAGTCTTCACCAACCATAAGTACAAATAAAAAGTCCAAATACAATCATTTTGGGGGCAGCAAAGTGCATATCATTGGCACAGTAAAAGTCATTTTAGTCAATGCTGGTTTCATAAATAACTCAGAAGCTCATGAAGGGGCACAAGACCCCTAAAGCAAAAAATAAAAATAATAATAATAGTAATCCAAAGATGACTCTTTGTGTACTTTCCCCTGAAGCCCAGTTTGTTTACAAAGTATTCCTAAAGATGTGTATTATGTTAAAGTGACCTCATTGAGGCTGCAGTGAATGCATTGGGTGGAAAACACCCAATACTGTACATGGAGGAAAACCCAGAGGAGAAAAAGGTTTCTGACAGGTCACTGAGGAGTCTGATCAGAAGGAAACCTGGAGATGTTTGCAGGACAGCATTGAGATAGGAAGGCATCAGGAAATATAAGCACTTACTTCAGGGGTGGGGGGGAATGAGGGACCTATTTATTATCCTTTAAAGGGAAAAGGGGGGTCTTAGTGACTGATGTGCAAACAGTTACAAGTGAAATCCATTATAAACCAGCTTTTACCTTCACGATTAATCACTCTGTATTCTTTGTGTGTCTGCCTTTCCTCACATCAGACTGTATTGCACAATTGATTCATTAGACTCATCATGATGTAGCATGATAATTTAACAGATTGGTGTCAGATTTTCATCAGGGTTGTAGGAAAATATTAAAACATCCTCCCCAAAAATGGCATTTCAGCCTTCGGAGAGTCAGCCATTTGTTACAACAAGTAAGTATGCAGAAACATTGACTTTATTTGATACGGTACATTCACTTTTGAAGCCAAAAAGCCTTGTAGACTTGGTCTGAAGAGTAACTCCATTGTTCAAAGATGAAACCAATCACCCACTCAATAAACACACTCTCTGCTCAAATTATGTTTTAGTCCACCATATGCCTACTTTATATCTGAAATGTTTGATTCATATTTTACTATTTTTCTTTTACACAACAGCCCTTTGCAAAATTTGTAGAAGTGGCCTAATTTGCACATAACTACATTTTCCCATTCATCATATTGTAGGGGTACCTGCTCACTACACAGCGTAACAACCAGGAAATGCAGAGTAGTGTTAACTCTGTGGTCAGCCTTAGAAGGCCTCACAGAACAACCACAGTTATCTTTGTTATGTCTTGTATTTCCTCCTTCCTGTTTAACACCACTTGCAGATGAACATTACATCCACCAACGACATCTGCAGACAATGCTGGGAGGACAGGGCGGTGGCCCCAGTTTTTTGAGAGTGCAGTCGGATGGGGAAGAGGGGAGATGGTGGGACCAGAGGAATGTATGAGAGCTGTTTAGGCCGTCCCACTGGCAGAGTAGGAGAAATGGGGAAAGTGAGGTCTTCGTTCGCTGTCAAACGACTCCATACTGTCATCTGGAAAAGGAAAATATGGAGATAAATTCATGTGACTCAGGGAGACATAATACTGCACAAAATAATTTTTGAATTATTAAAAAAAAGCCATTATGAAATATTGGGTAAAGGGAGAATGTCCACTGATGACTGTCTTTACCAATATTATAAAACATCCTTATTTATTAGAACAGATGACCTACACAATTCGACTACAGAAAGAACTGGGTGAAGAACGTTGTGAAAAATGACACATTTACATAAACTTGTAAATCATTAAGTGTAAAAATTGTATTGTTTGTCTAAACAAAGTGATCTCTCTAACCCCTTGACCACATAACCTGTTTGTTCTATTTTTTTGTATTTAAAAAAAAAAAAGGTTTAAAAATATATATATATATTTCTTGAATTTGTGTCTTAGAATTTTCATGTCTTTTCAAGACTTTAAAGTTGGTAGAAAGTAAATTTGCTGAATAAAGTACATTACAAATGCTGTACTTTCTGAAAGCACACATCTTTGACAGCAGTTTGTCCAAGTACAGTGTGCTAGTATGTTTTAATGGCACTGGTTCTCCAGGAGAGGGCAGGCTGCTCTCAGGGGAGCTGGCTATGCTTTTATTTACTCTTATTAAATGAGCTTGCCAAGTTTAACTTACCACTCTGCCAAGGAACACTTTACAAAATTCATTATGGCAGGAAACTATACTTCAAAATAAATAATGTGCACACTTTCAGATTTGATTCATGAGAAGTGCACATGGGTCTGAAATCCTTCTTGATGAAAAAGAAACTTAAGGAGATAATTACTTCATCATTTCAATCCCTTCTTGTGTGAAAACAAATAAAAACCATATTTTTCAGTGGTTTCTGAAAGAATAATCTTGAATGTGTGCAATCGATTTGAATGAAATAATAATGTTTGATTTCTTTTCTCATATTAAACGTCAGGAAATAAACTTAGATTTCAGTGCAGTCAATGATCATCAGCCTTAATGTCACATTAAAGGACCAGTCTAATGACTTGATTTAATGTTATGTGTCATAAAAACGATCATATTAAGCCGATAGTTGGGGGTCTGTTTAATATGGCGCTACCTTGTCCTGGTGGTGTAATAGTGATGGTCTGTGCCGTGAACTCCTCGTCAAAATATCGCGTGTCTGTCTCCGAGGTAACTTGGGGCTTAAAGGGTGGGACCAGCTGTTAGAGGAGCAAAAACACACAAACATATCAACACATCAGCGCTGTTAGTCAGGTTGGTAACAGTTGTTGGCTCTCGCTTCTAGTTGACTTTAAGTGATGAAGTTTATTGATCCCTGGAGACACCAAAGACTTTGGTGTCCTTTAGATGTAGATCATGAAGGAGAACATAAACATTTTAAAACTGACCTTTTTCTCATAAACATCTTGCCATTCAATTCCAGCAAAGAACTTATGTTGCATGATTTCCTTGGCATCATCAGGCCCTCCACCTAACCTGAAAGCACAAAATAGCCAAATGAGGATATGGTAAAATAAAATTATAAGAGAAAAACTACATCCTTTATATTCACCAGCTTAAGAACCAATAATGGTACTTCCACTTTTCTGATCATTTTATCAGAAGAGTTTCATCTTCAGCATCTTTAAGACAGAGCTGGAACATGTTGTAATGAACCCCACAATGATTCTTCAAAGTAAATATTATTAAATCAAGGATGGCAGCAGAAGCACCTCACCTCTGCATTGGGTCTTTCTTGAGAAGGCCCGAGAGCAATGAACGAGCCTCGGGACCAAGTGTACGAGGGAAGCGGATGTCTTCCATGAGGATAAGCTCAAAAAGCTTCTCATGGTCCTGGTTGTAGAAGGGCAGTCGTCCACACATCATCTCGTACATCACCACCCCTAGACCCCACCAATCCACTGCACGACCATAATCGTTGTCTTCTAGCACCTAATGAATGAGGAAAGTAACTGCTTATGTCAAATATATATTACACGGACACACATACTTTGGTAGCATCATTTGTGGTTTAATGCAACTGTCTACACATCTGAAGACTGAAGACAGTGGCTCCTTAGGTTGAACAAACCTAAAAGCAACTGGGTTGCCCCCACCACCACCCCACCCCCACCAAAATCACCTGCTCTTCCCCTGGTGTGGGTTTTTGAGGCAGCCCCAGCCAACACTGACTCACATCTCACATTAGGAGCATGGATAGAGTTTCTCTTGGAGCCTTGCATATTTAATCACCACAGGGCCATACACACAAACACATACAGATCAACAAGCAGAGGTATGGGGCGCTGAAATAAGCAAATGTGTAGCAACACACACCGGGGTCTTACAAACAAACAAACAAACAAACCATTAAATTATTACTCATCTATAATCACACTGAAGGGAAAATTTATTCTTATTATTTTCACAGAATTTTTCTTTACATTTGTAAATGAGACAAACTCCTTCACTGTTGTGCTTACTGAACAGCATAACCTGTTGCATGACTAATGTGCTGCTGAGCAGAGTTGTTCCACAGTCTCTGGGGACATGTACTGGATTTTACCTCGCCAGGCGGATGTTGAAGGTGAAATCAAGACAAGGAGAACAGTTTGTTCTCTTAAACCTGAAGCAGCGTCATGCTAGGCAATTCAGACCTAATAATAGAACCTAAGGTAAAAAGATGTGGGCAGATTAATAGAATTAGATATGGACACAACAGCGCACAAGCCAAGAGACGGTCCTGGAAAACGGATGGACGGATGTGTCCGTAAAAGGAACCAAACTACTGTGTGTGTATGTGCACACAGCCGCGCATGTGTCTGTGGGCATGCTGCCTGGTGCTGCGGTGAGTGGCGAGCATCAAGGAGGAGGACTGAGAGGGCAGGGGGAGTAACGTGAAGCCGGTGTGGGGCTAGGATTACTGGGCCGTCTCTATTTCCAGCGCTGCTGTCGTGTGATTCACACCGTGCGACAGCTGGGCCCGCAGCTGCCCCATATATGTAGAAGAGCACCACAGCTGTGAAGCTGCCAGGAGCGCAGGAGCCAAGCTCATCCCTCATATACGTAACCAGGACTGCTTGCCTGCCTGCCTGCTCGGGCCCCAGCCCCAAACTAATACTGTTACACTGCCCCAAAGGAGCACAGATAGGGGGAGGAGGGAGGAAGCAGAGGGAGGATAAAAGGCACAAACACTTGCTGCTGCTATGTAGCTCTACTCTGTGTACTGCACTTTTGTTGCTCACAAAGTTCTGCACCGACAGCCATTAATCTTCCAAGCTCGTGAATCCAGATCAGTTTCAGTACCTAGATTAAACCTGTCCGCATTTTTCTTTGTAGATATTCCCTAAAAGCCAATTCCCTCAGCCAATAATGGTTTTCTTCTTGTAACTACTTAATAAAAGTGACAAAGTGAATTTGTCCCATTCCTTACTCCAGAGACAAACTGGTCAGGCTTTGCAGATTTTGTCTCTCCTCCCTCTCCCTCCCCCCCTGTGCTGGGTGGAATATTCCCAGACGTTACAGCATTCCTGTGCAGCACACACAACAAGGTCATTGTTTACTGCAGAACAACCTGTAACACTGCCTGGCCCGCACTCCATAGAGACGCTCGCCAGCGACCCTGTTGCCATGGTAATGCCCCCTGATGTCTCCCTGCTCTCTGCTGCCGAGGCAAGAGCTGTCACAGCCTGTGCTGCTCTGTGGAGGAGAATGGGCTAAGAATGGACAGGTGGACTCTGAGGAATTTAAAACAATGTTTAGGAAAGTACGGAAAATAAACAGTTTCATGTTTGTCCAGGTGTGGAGGAGTAAATAGTCACACATTACACCAGGCCAGGCGTTTGCCTCGATAGTCTGGTGCTGATGGCTAGAAGGAAGTTAGGTCTGAGTGATGAAAAAGACAGGTATGTGCTCCTGAAAGCAGCCAGGAGGACTGTGTACTCACACCTGCTCAGCTCTGCCCAGGTCATGTGGCTGGCTGTTTCTCCCCTGATGCCACAAAACAGCTGTAACCAACGTGATCTTTTATTTCTCCAGGGGCGGAAGCTCATGTTTCCTGATGTCCTGCATGCCAATCACCCCTCCCCCACCACTAAACAGAAAATTCCAAATGCAACTAAAAAAAAACGATACAGCAACTGTGTCAACACGAACACCATCTCCCGGAAAGCATTTTTACAGCAACAGGCGAGGGGCTAGCGCAAACACTCAGACTTACTCACACACCGACCCACAATGCAATATCATGTTACACAGCCCACTTCAACACTTGTCATACCTGCACGCAATAGGGAGTTGCCACACCCCTCCCCATACGGCAAATATGAGCGCAGAATGCCCTGCCCTGGGCACACAGCACACTCATTAACTCACAGACTTCAGCTGGAGATTAGAAAGGCATTTTGGGACAGCTGCCCTTTCTTCCACATGCTTCTCATCCACCGAGGTCCGACAATACACGCTACATTTTTGTTTGGCATCTACTTCTGTCATGCGTGATGGAACTGGTATTTATTATTGGGTTTTATATTGTGTTTAGGGTTTGTTAAGGTCAGAGCTCTCAGAGCAACCATCTTAAAACATATAGAATAACTGAGTAGGCCTACACATGCTTGAAAACAAATATTGACTTTTGTCACTAAATATGTGGTCATTTCAATTAATGAGTCACTGCAGTGGTTACCTCAGGTGCTAGGTATTCCGGCGTCCCACAGAAAGTTTTCATTGTGGCGCCATCTTTGATGCCCTCTTTGCACAGGCCAAAGTCTGTGATCTTTATGTGTCCGTCTTTGTCCAGCATGAGGTTTTCCAGCTGATGGTGAAAAAGAAAGGATGGGTGTTACACATAACAGGTATTTATTGTGTGGAGCCAAGCACTGTAGGAGCCAAAGGGACAATTCAGTGTTAAAAACATTTCTGAGAGTGTGTTTTATTATAAGTGTTTGCGTTTATCAATTTGTTTTCTGTGTATATAAACATTTCAGTATTGCATCCTGCCTTATAAAGTTTTTAATATTATCCATTGTAAGTACATTTTAATTGTTCTTGTCAGCATGGAGTAGGCCTGCACAATATGAGGAAAATCTGCAATTTGCAAATCCATTGTTCATTCAATATTGTGATGACCATATGACTCAATAAAAATTTTTTAAAAAAAGTTTGACCTGTTTTTGAAACATGGCATCAGTCTTGAATATAAAATGATTCCAAATAGCAGAAGTAGTGTTCTTTTTTTTTTTTCCTCTTAACCCCATCAGTCCCCACCAAACTGATACCACTTAATCTGACAATAGGTGATGCCTAGCTGGGGCTTCATCTAATTGGCCAAATGGTGTGAATACATGGCCCAGTGCTCCGTCACCCATCAGGTGACACGTTGACATGCTGAATATAAATGCATGATACATGTAAATAAACTATTTTTTTCCTTCTGCTTCAAGAGATTCAGGTACTCATTTGCAATGCCAGAATTGCATTTTGTCATTTCACAATGAAAATAAAAATCTGATTTATGACTTCTATGCTGTAGAGATGTTCATGGTAACTGGCAGCATAAATGCTTTCACTTCAGTAGAATAAACAGATGCAAGCATTATAACTGTTTCTTTCAAAAATATGGTCTTCATCACATCCTTCCTTTATGATTTTCTTGTGCACAGTGTTTGTTTTCTCACCAAGACCAGGATGTGTATCATGCCTTGTCATGACTTGTCGTTCCAGTCTTTTAATATCAGTGTGTCCTAGTCCCTCTGTGTGTCTCTCTCAGTTAAAGTCACCTGGCAGCTGTAGCTCACACGTGGCCAGCATCGCCTGGCCAGAGTCAGCACATCCTCCAATCCTGCTACCCTGGCATTTTCAGGAGAACCCTAGCAGGCTGGGAGCCTGCCTCATAAACCCAGGGGATAGCGGGAGGAAAGAAGGGAGGGAGGGAGCGAGTGCTGTGCTGACCTGGCTGGTATAGTTTTATCAGCTGGAAGTAGTAGGGCTACAGATGCCCAGTGCAACACTGATAACCCCCCACAGCCCTCTCAAAACTAAACATGTCCACAAAATCTATCTCGAGGCTAATCTGTGCTTGTTCAGAGGTTTTTAAATTCGAATCTTGGAAGGTGATGATTATTTTATCTGTGTTAAGAGATAGTACTTACTACCCGCACACCAATTTCCTCAACTGTGTATAGATATCAGAACCTGGGGATGCTGTATGCACACTTAAACAGGAACCAGTGTGATCTGTTCAAATACAACTTGTTCTTATTTCCGTCTAGCTGCAGTAAGTGTATGGACAGAGCCTCCCTCCAGCTGCAGTGAGGTCTGGACACTGATCTGGGGGAGGCAGATCAATAAGTCCTGGCCACTGGCACTGCTCTGGATGGAGACAAACCCTATTTATATCCTGCCGGGGAGAAATTAAGTGAAAGCAGGGTGGGGGCACTTACCTTCAGATCTCGATAGACTACGTTCCTTTCAGCATGCAGGTAGTCCAGTGCTGACACTATCTCTGCACCATAGAACCGGGCCCGCTCCTCTGAGAATACCCTGTCCCTTGACAGATGGAAGAAAAGCTAAAGACATATAGGCAAGATTGACAGAGAGAAAGAAGGGGACAATTTAAGAGATGGTTGGTTAGTCTGGGTAAAGCTGAAACAGTTACACTTTTTGATTTCACAAGTACTTGGATGCAGATTTACTAACAATTAGACAGGTTTACCTCACCACCGTTTGCATACTCCATTACAAAGCACAAACGGTCATGTGTCTGGAAGGAGTATTTCAGGCCCTGTAGACAGAGAACAAGTGTTCAAAGCAGAACTTTGTGACTTTTTTCAAAAAACTCAAGAGGAAGCTAGTATTTACACAGCTAATTTCTCATTAAACATTACAATACACATTGCTGCATCATCCCTTCAATGACATTTTACAGATAAAATGCTTACTGAGAGGAGAATTAGGAGAACTGCAGCGTAGTGTATCTATCCAATGTGCTGAAGCTTTGTATGGCTAACACTGGTCCCATTCAGTGCACAGAGTAGATCACACTATGCGTTACCACCACCCTGCACTTAAGCCAAACATTTTGAAGTAGCTTTTCAATACGACCCACCTACAACTTGCATAGAAAGGATTGACTGGTAAAAATGGACATCTGTGTTCCTAATAAAGGCTTGGCTCTACTGCAGCTTTTGTAAACAGCTCTTTAGGACATTCCTAGTGGAAATGCCCCATTTTTGTGAATGGAAGCTGCTGTGGTGGATTGAAGAGGCTCCTGAGGATCTCTGTGAGTTAAAATAAGGTTTGGTTTAGGTATATGAAAGGGCTCCTTACTGTCAAGAACGGATGCTTTGAATTCTGGAGGACTCTGTTCTCTGTGAGTGTGTGTGCCACTTCATCCTGGAAAGAAACAGCCACAAAGAAGAATGTTTGTGCAACTCTCCCAATGCCTAACAATTTAGGTATCAGTCATTGCACCACTGCCCTCCCCCAGAGGGTTTTATTCCCTTTTACTTGAACATTGGCAACCACTTACTTTAGCTACGATCACCTCCTTCTTGAGGATCTTCATGGCGTAGTAGCGTCCTGTGGCCTTCTCCTTTACCAGGATAACTTTGCCAAAAGTGCCTTTTCCCAGGAGTTTGAGGTATTCAAAGTCATGCATAGTCTGGGGAGCCAGAGCAGAGAAAGTGGCATTTGGTTACAAACAGAAGCATTAACAAACTCATGCTCTAACTAGCCAGGGAACACAATCCCACTAACAACAACACAGAAGCATTTAAGGCACCATTTCACCCACTGTGCAATTTCCAGTCCTGTAATGGTTTGGCCTATATGTGGTTGTGTCTCAGTTAACCTCTGAACCCGGTGCTAAAGAGAATGTTGGAAATGGTTGTGTAGAGGACATCCAATCCGGTGCCCTTGGACCTTTATGTCATGACACATGTGGGGGTTGTGAAACTTGGTGGACATGCTATCTGGTGCTAAGCCACATACGGCTGATGTTGGAAAAGTAAAAAGTAGCCGCAGAGAGGCAAAGGAGAGTGGGCCAAGATGGTCTAAGTGCAAATAAGGTGACACTGATTTGAGGAAAGGAGTTCAGAGTATGACAAACCAAGGAGGACAGGGAAGGGGAAAAAAAGGTGCTCAAATAAAAAACCCAAAAAAAATCAGTATTAATTGTGTAGCCATTTGGCAGAATACACCACATAAAAATGCTATTATATGTAGAGTAAAACAGTTATATTTTTACTACATTGCTCTGTTCTGCTCAGATACTGTGAATCTTTCTCTCTCACCCTTGTTGTGAAACTCAAACTGAAAATGAGATTGTGCCCTCTGACTTACCTTCTGTGATTCCCTTAATCCAAGATATGTAGATGATAATGAAACTAAAATACTACAACAAGAATAGTAATAGGTAGATAATAATAAAGAAGAATTTCTCAAGACTCTATCAACAGTGGCTTTATCACAGCCATTAGGAACACAGAAAAGGGGCCTCAATGGGGAGATGGTCAGTAATGAAATTAACAAACCAAAGAAGAGACTGCCAACAGACAATGTTGTCACTTTGGATGAATGAGCAAGTAGTATGTTTCAGTATGTTATGTTTGAATGTTCATTTGCCTGTTGGTTGTGACTGGTGTAACAAAATAACTTGTCAGTCTCATTTGTATTTGCTGACATTATCTTGCTAGCCATCAGTGCACTTTACATATTACTCTACATATTACCCAGCAATTATACTTTTACTCTACTTTACACATTACAGTCCTGTTGTTGCACCTAATTGTTTTTATAAAACACTTGTTTGTTTGTTGAACTTATAAGCTATTATGTACAGTGAAATTCCTCTTTATTTTATTTTGATTTTATATTCAATTATTGTACTGCCTGTCATGCTGCTGTTACAATCCAATTTCCCACTTTTGGAATCAATAAAGAACATCTATGTATCTATTTATCCATCTATCTGTCTATGACTTTCTGACGCCCAATTCTTGAGTCACAGGTTTGTTCGTGATATGGATTATGCAACGATGTACCACATTCAACACTGTTTGGACTACAGAGGAGCTGTTGAAAATTGTTCTTCATGGTAGCTCATGATGTAATTTTATAAGTTTAGGTTCATGGGGGTCCCTAAAATTTTGTTCTGAGTCTGCTTAAGCAGAAAAAGTTTGAGAATCTGTCATCTATGTTAATGTTCACTAATAGGGAAGGAGACTGAGACAGGACAAGGTGGGGACAGTAATTAAAGTATAAATGAACCCTACCACTTTGTGTCTGGGTTTGGTCAGATAGACCTCCATGTCCATGGGGTCAGGGGAGGAGTCCATCATCTCCTCCTCCACTTGTTTCTGCAGGCCCACAGCCACTGCCTGGATGGCTTTAGTCCATTCTTCCCTGAGGGGGGCACAGGCAGCAAAAAGATTACATCAGCCCATTTACCGCCATGCAAGCCCAGCAGCCCAATCACGTAATTGTCTTCTTATCAACAGGAAGGCAATTTCAAGTGTGAGTTCTGCCAATAGCCAGTGGACCTTGTGCAAGTGCATAACAATGATTAAATGTGTATGTTTGCTAAACTGCTAAACTGCTCTCAAGCAACAGGGGCAAAATCTCCTCATGTAAATGATTTGTGTTTTACTGCTCTGTGAGCTGAGAGGGGTGTGCTTCTCGCTTGCCTCTCCTCGGGGGTCTCCACATGGAAGGTGCGCTCGATGACAGTGGTCCACTGCAGGCAGCGGATGATAAATGTGTTGGGCTTAGGCCGTTCCGTCTTCATCAGCTGGCACTCTGACCACAGCCAGGGAGGGAGGGAGGCGGAGAGAAGGGCCAGTGTGTAAGGGAGCAGAGGGGAGAAACAGACCCACAGTTATAGCCATTTATCTTTATCGCCACCCTAACAGACACTGTCGGCCAATTTGGAAAAGAACAGGTGCATTCTGGTGAAGGAAAACAGCTCTGACCCTTAACTTGTCAACTCCTTAAAACTTAACAATTGCTTCTATGAGTTTTGTAAATTGTTTAAAGTCTGTTAGAACTCGTGAATGAAGAAAAAAAGCAACTCAATTCATAATTTAATATCTGTATAATATCACAAGCATTCCAATTTCTAAATGGTATCACCAGGCTCTTTTCTGTTTTCTTCTATTGTCACACTTTCACAGCAAATAATTGCTCTGTAAGCAGTTTGCAAAACAATCACTCACAACAGTCTAATAACTGAATGTAAAAAGCCTTGATTTCCATCTGCACCTCCTTCACATTAACATCTGTTCCCAAATGAAACATGTCAGCAAATATGTCAAAATGTGACACAAAATGGCCTCTGTCTGATAGATGGAGGACAGGGGAGTGGACCACCACTGAGATCCAACATGGTTCCATCAGGGTGAATATGTAATCCAGCTGCAGAAGCCCCGTCAGCAGCGACACACCATGTGTCCTCTGCAGTGGGGTCACAGCGATGACAAAAACCAAAGCCACTACTGATGGAGATAGAGCCTTCGAGCAGAGCCCAGATAAATACTTGAAATCAGGCGGCTAATAGCCACGATAACTCAAGAGTGTCGGGGAGGAAACGTTTTGTTAAACAAACAGTATGCTCTCTAATTGCTGTGTTCAGTCATCTGCACAGCTTATCACAGCAACTTTCTGTGATGTGAAGATGGAGTAGGCTGGGCTGCTCTGGGCATTTTTTTCTTTATTTTCTGTCATAGGATTATAATGGAGAACTGAGGAAAACACACAGAGATGAGAGATGCCAACTAATGTATTAATGTCAGGAGCCCAACGTCTTACATCCATGTTCAAAAGAATGGCTTGATTTGCCTTGACGCACTTCTCCTATTGATAGAAACTTTCAAAAATCCCTTTGACATCCCAGAGTGTGATTGGCATTTAATGTATAAAATACAACATAGCAGTACAGCTCCAGACGCTGGACAGAATTCATTTGGAGGATTTTAACATGTGTCTTTGTTACACCTCAAATTAAAAGTAAGCAGATTGGAACACAACAATGCTGGAGACGGCGTGGTCACATGAATGCCAGTCAATCACATTTTCTGGACATGTGTTAAACTACAGCTATTTTGGGACAATATTATCAGAATTCTGGAGGGTATCTTAAAGCAAAAGGTCCCCAGGGATCCCCGGATCTGGTTTCTGGCATTGATCCCAGAAGGGTTAATTATGAAAGAAGACACGTACCTGTTCAAAATTACAATTGTGGCAATTAAGGCCATTACCAGAAACTGGATAAAGAGTGATGCTACAAACCAAAGGCAATGGATGGACATTACAGATGAGATTTACGGTATGGAGAAAATGACTTTCTACCTGTGAATCAAAGCAGGTGACTTAAAAAAAAACTGGAGGAAGTGGACAATATTCAAGGACATGGACAGTGCTCACTCAACTGCATGATTATTTGGGCCCTATCTTTTTCTTTCTTTCTTTGGTATATGTCTGTTAAATTTGGAAACTATTTCTTGTACATATTATTGTACAAAACTAAATAAAGAGTTAAAAACAAAACAAAAGATGGGTACCAAGAAAACACAGGGGAAAGATATGTTGGTGTTTCTGAGACAGATACTCACGTGCTACAGAGAAGTTATTTAAGGGGGTTTCCAGCTGGTCAACATCTTGCGGCCTCTCTTTGTAGCCAATGAATGTACCATCACTCTTCAGGAGAAAATACCTTGGTCTCCAGGTTTTGATGTATTCCCCTGATAAGAGACAGATATTGGAAACGATGGTTGAATTATAGAGAAAAAAATAATTAAAAACCATGAAGATGTATGCAAGGGGTGTCAAGCCCACAATCCTTGTATGAACTTCCACTGCTCCCATACTCTCAAATGCTGACCAAAGCACAGTCATTTTGTTCACATTGTGGTTTCATGATTAATGACAAAACAGCATCGTCCTTTCTCTTTCTATTCCAATTCCCGGTGGTACGACACTTTTCATGATTATTATGCTGTTCACCAGTGCTACCTAAAATGACCATCTTGTAACTGTCTTTCTTTTAGTGTAGGTCAGCTGCAGGACAAATGGCAGTTTTACTAAGAGTCAAGACCCTTTCCCCCACCCCGTCTGTCCTCTTTTTCCAGCTGTCTTTGCACTATAGATTCTCTGAGAATGTTTAAAATGTTTAAAACCGCACACACACCTTCCCTTACTCTCTACAGCTAATTCTTGCATAAATACATTATCAAGTGTGGAAGACAAACACTAAAAAATATAAAGTAGGTTGATAACGTCTTCAATTTTCATATCAATGTTTTAAACCAGCATCACGTTTGCCAAATCCTCAATCCAATCCAATTTTCAAATAGAACTTTCCACTGTGCCCATCTTCTAGACAACACCCATAACCTCAAGTCATGCATGTCCATCCCATTCACTTAGACACACTTGCATCACACAAATGAATTTCTCGTAGGGAGACAAAACTCAATTTATTCCGGTGATGCTTCAGGAAATGTTGCGCCAGATGTTGTGCAGACGGGGGAAAAAATAGCTTACATACCATAACAAGGCAGCAGCACACAATGGAGTGGGACTTGAATATTTATACAGGAAAAGTGTAATTTATTTTTAATTACGGAGCTGCATATTAACCCCATGCAGAGCCCTAGCAAGCTGTCCTTAATTGCCCCATTTCCTCTAACACAGAAGTGTGTCGTGTGTGAAAGTGAGGGCAGCAGGGAGACACTTCTGACTGATGAAACTGATAACAGATCAGTCTGAGAGGACCGAGCTGCGAGGACAAGAGACTGATGTCCTTTTGAAAGATTTGTCACTTCATACATCTGAAAATTATGAACTTCCTCTTCCCACTTCGTATCTACATTTTTTAGAGAGAGCAATGACACGAGCGGCAAACTCCAATAGGACATGCTCCATATGGCTTTTCATTGACAAGATAAAAAGAAATGAGAAAAGGAAAAGGACACTTTAGAAAAGCGCTGTCACTCTGGCAAAGCTGACCACATACAGCAGGATGAAGCCTCTTCACAAAAACAGGCTGTCTCTTACATCACCTTCCACCACAACATACAGTCATTAAACCCAAAGCAAACATCCAAGTGTTAAAACAACTGATTTACTGCAACTGGCAAGGTGGTGGCACCAATCACCACACTAGAGGTAACATCTGCACCAAAGCACAATATACTTTAGTATTCACTCCACAGCAGATGTCCAATATGTTATTACATTTTTCATCGTGGCACAGAAGGAAATTTTTCATCTCGTTTCTGCAGACTAAGTGTTTTCACACCAAACACAACTCATTTAGAAATTAGCTCGACTTTGTCAGCCGTCAGATTGCTATTCTCACCGCTTTCCAACAAAGCGACTCATAGACGCGCTGTCCTAATTGAAATACACACCGGCAGAAACGTGTGGTGGATTTCCCTCTTGCCTGTTTTGGTGTAACACAATTACAGTGATGAGTCGTTTGTCTGTTTTAAACTACAAGCCTCGACAATCAACACGCACATCAGTCACCCTACATGGTTGCTGCTCCCCAGACAATCAACACGCACAGTGCCATTCATCACAAGCCTTCAGAAAAGGACCAGACCTCCTTACTTGAGCGTGCTGGTACTTAATCAAATAACAAAAAATGTGCCGTGTACTCTAATTATCAACTGGGGATCAAACCAAAAGCCTGTTTAATACAAACATTAAGTTGCCCAAGTCTTTCGCACTGTAGCCAAACGTCTGAGCCTTCTACCCTGAGCTCGGTTTTTGTCAGCTGTGCCCCAGCTGTTGCTTTGTTCTGTGGTCAGGTTCTGGCTGACCCATATCCCACAGCTATAGTCCATGCCAACCCGTACTAAGGACAGTATGTGCACAACGCAGAAACAGCATAATGAGGCCCCTACCTGACACCGTGATGCAAGATGAACACAGAATATACATGCGTGTCTTCATAACAGGAATCAAGCCAATCCCATTGTGAGTCAAAACCTTATGTGCATTATAACAATCAAATCCTGACAGGAACTCACAGGTGTGATTATGCTTATGCCTGTGTATAACTACATTTCTAGTTATTGCACTGAAAAGTATTTGTGTGTAATATTTCAACAACATTCTATTTGAAAGACTCATGGCTTTTCCTGGCAGCTCAACTGACGCAGGGTATTGGTTTTAGTCTAACACCTATCCCGACACTTAAATTATGTAATTGTAAAACTGACAACATTATGACTCACAGAGGCCTCATCAGACAGATGTTAGTAAATTAAAACATACAACTGTGATACTGTCATTGAAAAAGCAAAAAAAGTTAAATCCCCTGTGAGTGATCCAGAAAGGAAAAACTGTGTGTTCCACGTTTTTGTCATTTTTCTCTACACCAGCACATTTCTTTAATAAAAAAAAATTAAAAAAAAAAAAAAGCACCATTGTAGAGATACAACCCCCAAAAACACATCAGCAACACACATTCTTGTCAACCCTGAGCCTCCTTCTAGACAGTAGGACACGGAGGCTTCCTTGTTTGTGACCACAATTGGGTCACATGACAACAGTGGAAGCAGCCGTATCCGGTTGTCTGTTTGTGTGTCTCCACCACTTTTGCAGTGCAACCCCCACAAACAGTCTGCACTCAAGGCACAAACAACAAAGATGACCCTTGCTAGCTTCCTATTTACATCTATTGCCCCTTCTTCTGCTTTTATTCAGTTCTACTTTCCAGTGTCTTTTCTTAAACACTGACACAACAAGAAAGTGAAACTGACATCTGTGCTTTTTGCATTTTTTATTGTTGACTCAAACACACAGCTGGCAAGCAGAGTAAATGTGAACCCAATATTTTATTGTTACAATAACTTTGGACATGAAGTCTTATGCAGCTGTAAAATAGGCCAGTAAAAGAAATCAGGTCTGTATCAATTCACTATTAAAGGTTATCCTACATTTCTGTCACAGTATACTATTTTATACAAGTGAACTGTGTAGCATTTTGGATTTGACTCTAAATATGTCCTGTGCACAGTGAGAAACACGGTGCAGACTGCTGACAAAGGACAATGGGCCAAACAACACAGGCGAGCCTTCTGCTTTTAAGTCAGTTCATTATCACAACGTTTCAATAAACTAAACCCTTTTGATGTCAACATGTTCTCCAAAACAGGAAACTGGCCAACAGACAGACTGACCACAACCTAGATAAGATAAAACCTGTTTCAAGTGTCAGGTCTGCATATAAGTGCAGACGTACTTTGCCTCAAGGAAATGCACTAAATAATCTGCGCCCCAGAATCAAAGCTTTTCTAATGAAAGTTAAGTGTGACAGCAGACATGTGGCTGAACTCCACAGAACCGGAGGAAGGATGAAGGAATAGGAAGACTGATCTGACACCAGATGAGGGATGAAAGAACTAGAGGGGATGAGAAAGCAACGCAGTGTGCAAAGAGTAGTGCTGAGTGGAGTGGTAGTGAGACAGATCACTACATATGTTCCCCACATATGTAGTATTGCATTTGGGGGGGTGGTGGTGATGTGAGCACAAGTGAAGTGTGTATGAGCCATGCGTACAGTGTGTGTGCATGGGAGGAGCTGTCAGGGCCTGATAGAGTATCTTTACATGACAAGCAGCTGCTGAGGTCTGGGATGCGCGCTGGGCAAAGTGGAAAATAATGAACGGAGAACCGCTGCCAAACACAACAGAATTCATCTTTATTTGCCAACTGCTGCACGGCCCCGTTTGTGGACAGCTCCAGCATGCCGCCACCACGCCCTCTACACTCCAAACACACACACAGTCAAGTAGGTGTACGGGGAGAGAGAACAGGTTCGGCCACAGCTGTACACTGCAGAGCATCATCTGTGTCTGACAAATTAAAAAGGCTTAATAGGCTTCAGACAATCTGAGGAAATATTCTAAAACAGTTAGCATGAAAGCGGAGGCAAACCTTTTATCAAGTGACAACTTATAAACACAATTACAAAGTTCAACGCTGAAGTTATTTGCGAGTCAAGAAGCATTAACGGTAATGGCAGGCAGCCTCACTGAGGAGTAAATACATAAAAAAGGAAAAATGTGGAAAGCGTTTCAACAGAAAAGGGAGAGAAAAGGAGAGTGACAGAGGTTAGTGGCTGTTTCCGATGAGCGTCCTATTTGGGCTGTTTCTACGTGACAACAGGAGGAATGTTGAGGTCCCAGCTGCTGCAGCTTGTTGGCTTTTAATAAGATGCTTCATGCAGCATTCATCACAGAGCCCCCAAAAGGAGAGGCCACAGTGTCCAAACTAACAGCTCTGTTGTGCTTCCTGTTGTTCCCACTGCTGTACTCTGAAAGGTTTTTAAAAAATGTATTACATATAACTGGAAAATGATTAAAAAAAAAAAACATCTGGATTCCTGCTAATTTTTTGGCAAATTACATTAAAGAATTTTGAAAACTTTTTAATGTCCCTTTGCACTGGGGCCAAATTTTGGTGATACTCTTATGTCAATGCTAAATACAATGGGTGATGACAGTCATTTGCTACTAGCCATTTATTTTTTCCAATATCCCATGCAACTCTCATTTCCTCAGACCCAGAATGATTGAATTTGAGTGTTTTTTACGCAAGGTTCCAAACATGTCAAATGGGTTTCAACCAAAGACAAAATCTAAGAATTTCTTTAGACTTGTCAAACCATACTACAGACACTTTAAAGCCTAAAATTCAGATTATTGGATTTAAGACTTTTTAATAACCTGTGCTTGAAACATACACTGTGCACACAGAGTAAAAAGATCTGAGAGGGCTTCAGACAGAATGTGCCTCTCTCAGTGCCCACACCCAGTGGTTGGACTTCCTGAGGGGGCTGCTGTTGGGTTTTGTCCCCGTCTGGCCATTCATGGCTTGGGGATGAGAGGAAGGGAGCCAGTGGTAACTGCATGAACTGTGTGTGTGTTTGAGTGGTGAGAATCGGATGAGAAGGCGAGGGGGGGTAGGGGGGGTAGGCGGAGGTTGAGGATTAGGGAATTAGAACTCCAAAGCAAGGGAGGAGGGGGGAGGGGGCTGCCTCTTTTGTTGGTTTTTCCTCAGCCGCCCCCGCCATCCCTTCGGCCCTTTTCTGCCGGGTTCTGCTTGTAGGCTGCAGCTGCGGCCTGCCACCCTGTGCCCTGCATCCCAATGAGCCACGGGCCGCCCTGCTCCAGAGGAGAGGGGGCTCCCTGATGCAGGGGTCACCACTGAGCCCCAGCAACCACAAACTCCACCCCACACATCCCTGCTCCGAGAAGCAGACCTCAGAGCTGGACTTCGTTTGCTGCCCGGAAACACATCGCTATCACCATATAAGGCAGGACCGGACTCCCATGCTATCCAGAAGTTTGGGCTCCTTCATTTTCTCCTCTCACTTATTTATCACACATTACTCTAACCTCTATAGTTGGTCCTTCTCTCCTCCTCTCCCATGCAGCTGGACACAGGAATTCATTGGCTGCTCTTTGGCAGCAGCATCAACAGGTTGCAGGGAAGGGCCACCCAAGCCTCCACTGTTACCCTCTCCATCTCTTCCTTATCCCTCTCTCTTTCTCTGCTGCTGCTATCCCAGCAGGAAAAAAAGCAGGAGAGTAGGGCGGGGGGGTATTGGAGGCTGCCCCTCTTTCTCACGCTAGTAAGAAAGCCCTCACTTCTTCTCTGTGGTGAGTGACACCTGCTGATTACCATAGAGACACTGTGGGAAGTTCCCCCCTGCCACACTAGGGCTGAGATTTGCCCCCTCTCCCTGGGTAAACAAGCAGTCCATGGATTAGTTAACTGCGTTACTGCACAGCAAACAAATAAACACATATTATTTAGAGCAAATTAGTGCCAATAAACCCTCAATGACCAGTGTAAGGTCTAACACTCGCAAACAAGCAAGGAACAAACTCCAGAGAAAGTTTTTGTCAGACACTAGTCCTGTGCAGATGTTTAAAATGTTCAAATTCCCCTTTGAAACTGTTGAGAAAGTTTTTAAAGCAGCTTCTGGTAAATTTGCTTAGTATGTGCATCAGTATTGACTGATGTGGAGGATGCAACATAACTGAGCATACAGTCAACTCCTCTGTCTGCAGACAGCTGAGCATCCCTTTTATCAGCCTGTCTCTCTCCCTCCCTCAACTGGAGAGAGGTGCCAGTGATGTGATTGATGTTGGAGACTGGGAGCTTTTTCGCTGGTCCATAGCCGCTTCCGCCATGGGTCTGAGTTGTCAGCAGGGCCATTATCCTAGCAACTGTGTGGTGGGGTGGAGGGTGGGGAGTGTGCTCTGGAAGTGGGGGATGACTGAGCGGGTGTGAGATGACAAGGGAAGCCAAAAGCAGAGGAAAGGGGGAGTCAATAGACACAAAGCAAAGTGCAAGAATGCAGGAGTAAGAATGGGACAGAAAAGGACAGAGATACAGACAGTGAGGAAATAACAGAGACAAAAAAGGAAGAGAGGAACTGAGACATTGAGCGCTGGAGAGCACCACAGTTGCGGTGAGCAGGCGGACTCTGCACAGCAAAGTAAGCACACAGCAGGCTCGCCGTGAGAGGAGGCTGAGCGGTGGAGGTGCCACCTCCCTCAGCCTCCTGGTCCTCCCACCATGCCAGCCAGCCTGCCTGCAGACAGCTGCACCCCAGTAATTTACTTCTCTCCACCACATTTAGCAGGAAGACTGCTTCCCATTACCCAGAGCAGGGGGTCCACGCTGACGGCCAGACACCCGACCAGAGCACTGGCTTCCTGGTGAGACACCCTCTGCTGCTGGACCCTGCCTACAGGGGCTCCAGTCCCAGATCTGTCTCGCACTTTATTTCCACTGGCTTTGCACAGCAGTGGTGAAGGAAATATTCAAGTACTAGTATCACACAGTAAAAACACTCCACCACAAATTAAGGCTTTGGGATTAAAAGTCTGAAGTAAAAGTATTTAAGTATTATCAGAAAAAAAAGTATTAGGGTAAATGTATAAATTGTCCATATCAGTCATATCAGTATTTTATTATTACATATTATGCTTTTAAATTAATGTTGCTGCTACATTAATGTGTATGCTGCTTTAGATGTTTATGGTCAGGCTTCTTTTTTAAGTACTTATGAATGCATAATAGTCTACAAGACCTGAACATGTTGAGAATTCCCTACAAGTTCTCTTAGAGTCACATATCATTAATTGGTAACATTTTCATGAGTTCAACTTTGTAACAATATTTTCCATTAAAAAAAAAGTTATTTTTATTTTATTTACCTGTTTTTTGTTGGGTTTTTTTTGGGGGGGGGTCTCTAAACACATTTGGAGATGTATTTTCCTGAACAGAAGGGTCTGAATAATTAATCTGTGAAGTTACTAAAGCTGTCAAACAAATAAAATGGAGTGAATAGTACAGCATTTTCCTTTGTGTAAGTGTAAAGTTGAATAAAATAAACTATTTAAGTTGAGTAGAAGTACTTTTTACATTCCATGACTGTTTGCATATTTACCTTATCTTGCAATAATATCTCTAAGGTGCGACAAGGCAGGCAAAAACAGATTTTTCATTCAATGGTCAATTGTGAGACTTTGGGCTAGTTTACTCCTTAAGTGTGTATTCTTTCAAGTTATTATAAAGAGAATGTTGAAATATACATTAAGATGTTTATTTTATTACAGTTTGTTTACTTGTGGCAGTAACTTTCTCCCGAATTTACCAAGAAGTTAGCATTGCAATGCGACATGCCAAGTTTTGTCCGTTTACTGAAGTCTGTCATGAACATGCCACTTATGTACATCAGACTTAATACTTACACACTTAGCAGTATTCTGAAGATATTTAAGGAGGCATTTGTTAATAAATTATTACTAGCCTGATTTATGTAACATTTTAAATTTAAAAAAAGGCAAAATATATTTTTTTAAAAGGATATGAACAGTATATTTTTGATTTCCGAGGCAATCAAAGCAGATATCCTGAAATCCCTCTAATTTTTTTTTTTCATCTTGAGTGTAAACGAAATGAATAAAAGAATTTTGCACTTGGCTTTATTATATGTTCAGATCCATCTACCAAAAATATGTGCAAAATAGTGCATATTTAATGTCATAATGCCTCATTTGCATAATTAAACTTACAAATCTCCAAAACGTAATATATATTTTTTCATATTTGTGTAAATAATCAACTGAGGAAGTTTCATGGTGATATCTTTTACTTAAAAACTTTACCCTTTTTACCTTAAAAGGAGAAATTAGTAAATTAACACAAAAATCAGTTTGAGCAACGTCTTCAAAAAGGACAGGAAATTACATTTAACCAATATTATTGAATTCTGAAAAATGCAATATTCAGATTTAAGTAGGAGTACTACTTCTTGAGAATTGTACCATATTTTCCATAAATTTAGGCAGCAGCTAAACAGTGCAGATAAAAAAAAAAATTTAGAAGTTAGATGAGCTTGATGTACAAGTATAAAAAACATGTGATCTGTACAGGTTGTGACAGAATGTGCAGAAACCTGGATGAGCCCAGCAGCCAAGCTGGCAGCCTGTCAAGGTCCTGAAGTCCAGAGACAGTCAGCATTGCAGCATCATGAGACACTCTTAATCAGGTGAGCTTGTTCGTTTGAAGAGCAATTAAAAGTGCAGCAAACACAGCATTCCCTCGCTGAGATATTACAGGAAAAATTTCAATTAAAAATACAGGCTAAATGATGAGGGGGAAAAATGGTTATAAAGTATAAGCATTAGCATTTATGCAAAAATACTTGTTTTTTAGTCACTATCTCTCTTTTCTGTTCTTTTTTCCCCATGTTACTCCTTAAAGATCCAGATGTTTGGGTCATCCTTCTCCTTGGCTGTGCAGCTGTCCCTTACAGATCCTCTAATCTGAATGCCCACTCTTTCGTAAAAATATGATAATGATGGTAAAGCCATGCATAAAGCTCTTACTTAAGCAGAAGTCTAACAGTTTTATCAGTGTAATGTTGGGAATAGAGTATTGACTTCTTGTAACATTAGACCAAGGGTTCCCAAAGTGGAGTCGCAAAATGATTGTAAGTGAAGCCCCTGAAATGATTACAACAGGTAGGTGACAGTGTTTGTAGCACTCAAATATTGTGAGTAGAAAGATTGCTATGTATGACAAAAAGAACACAGGAAGTGTTTTTGCTTTCCAATTGAGTAACAAAGAAAAATGGCACTTCGACATTACTTGCTGATGACAAACAGCTAAGACATTGTTGGGCCTACAGGCTTGACTAATGGTGTTACATTAATAAAAATAAACATAAAAAGGCCAATAAATAATGTAAAACAGACACATTAACCTCAATAAACATTAACACAAACCCCCTTGAACCCCTGCACATAAAACAGAACACCGTAAAATCTCCAGTACCCACAATGCAATGCAGCAAATATGCCACAGTATCATTTAAATCATGTCAAGGTTGTCAGGCTGTTGTGTTGTTTTGTGTTATGCCTGTGTTTGGCTCCGTCTTTTAATGTGTGAGATCAGTTTCAGTCACTTTGGGGATAATGGGAGTCACCAGTCTCTGGCACCGTCATTTAGGGGGTCATGAGTTTACAAGTTTGGGAACCTTTGCCTTAGACCAGGGGTCTCAAACATGCAGCCCGGGGGCCAATAGCGGCCCACCAAAAGGTCCAATGTGGCCCGCGGGATGAATTTGCAAAAGACAAAAATTACACTGAAGATATTAACAATCAAGGATATTGAAGTCATTTTAGTTCAGGTTCCACATCCAGATCAATAT
>JAPTGZ010250540.1:0-14550 GCA_029814645.1 Fowleria isostigma | reverse complement strand
AAAAAAAAAAAAAAAAAAAAAAAAAAAAAAAAAGCTCTCCTTTAAAGTAAGTATCTTAACAATTTAGACTTCATGTGGATGTCTATATTGTAGAATAGATGTATTTGTTGAAGAAATCATAGAATATCCTGTCACAGTATGGTGAGTACTGAGGACACACATACTTTGTAATTCATCTTTGTCAAGATACAATAACAGCACAAGTCATACAAAAGTCAGTGCAGTTACATTATACCAGTTCTTCAAAATAAATTACTCCTATATACATATGAGGTTCCATGGTCTAATGGTCATTACTCTGGACTCAGAGCAATGTTATGTAGGACAACTGTACAAAAAAGCCAAAAATTACTCATTTAAAAGTAAGTATGGAAGACAGTGACTTTGAAAAGAACAAAAACCTTGAAATGCACAAAAGATTTGTTTAAAAAGCAAAAGTAATGTCATTTAAAAAAGGCCACACATATGGAAGTAACCTGCAGTAAAATTGTCTGTTATAATTTGTATTACAGCTGCATTGACGTGTAGGTTTCATTTGTTTGCTGTGGCTTCACAGATCCCTCTTCTGGCCTCATAGTGTATTGGTCAGCACTCTGGACCCCTTTACCCTTTAAGAGTAATTATGTTAACAACATAGACCCTCTATTGGTATGTTGATGTCTACATTTAGTAAAATAGACAAATTTGTGGAACAAGTCATAGAAAATCCTCATGATTTTTTTATAACACAGTGGTCAGTTATATGTATGGTTCCATAGTGTAATGGTCAGCACTCTGGACTTTGACTCCAGTGATCGGAGTTCAAGGCTTGGTGGAACTTGAATCCCTTGAAAGTGTTACAGCAGAGGATGTGTCACTGTATACTGAGGACTCATGTACTTTGTATGTAAACTTTCCATCTTTGTCAAGACACAATAAGAGCAAAAGTCAGTGCAGTTACATTATACCAGTTCTTCATAACTCCTCCTATATGCATATGAAGTTCCACGGTGTAATAGTCATCACTCTGGACTCTGAATTCAGAGCAATGCTATGTGGGACAAATGTATAAAAAAACAAAACAAACGTACTCCTTTAAAAGTAAGTATGTTAACAATGTAGACCAGGGGTGGGCAACTCTGATCCTCGAGGCCCGGTATTCTGCATGTTTTAGATATACAAAACATAAAAATTCAGTGCAGTTTTCCCTTTAATATGGTTCCATGGTATAATGGTCAGCACTCTGGACGTTGAATGTAGTGAGTTTACGTCTTGGTGGAACCTGTCTTTGTAGAGTGTCATGTCAGGGATGACATCAATGCTGAAAAACACTTAGTAATCCTTCAAATATGGCACTGCACCTATGTTGATATGTGTTTCATTTGACTGCTGTAGCTTCACAGATCCTTCATCTGGTTTCATGGTGAAATGGTCAGCACTTTGGACCCTAATTCCAGAGTAATGTTATATGGAACAACTGTAAAAAAAAACAAAAAAAAAAAACTTCTTTAACAGTAATTATGTTAACACTGTAGACCCAGTGTTGATGTCTACATTTAATAAAATAGACATATTTGTTTAACAAATCATAGAAAATCCTTATGACGTGTCATAACACAGTAGACAGTTCTTTGTGTGTGGTTCCATGGTGTAATGGTCAGCACTCTGAATCCTGTGATCTGTCTTCAAGGTTCTATGGAACCTGAATCTCTCCTAAGTATTACAGAACATGAAACATCACCAAATGTCATTGCACAACAATAGCACAAGGCCAAAAAAGTCAGTGCAGTTATAATATACCACTGAACTACTATCATTGAAACTTCATCATAATTGAAAGTAGTCACTGATCCTCATCAGTGCTATGCAATTTTTGTAATACTTTGGATTCATATCATTGTTTGTTACTATAGCTATAGATAATTAATGTCCCAGATAAACCAAAGTAGTTTTAATAGCATACTGATCTTAGAAAGGAGAATATTAAAATCAACATATTGGGACTTATGATCTTAAGTTTTGTAAAAAAATACAGAGTCGTTGCATTACGAGGCATGTGGTTTTCACTATTGTTAGGAAAGGGAGGAAAAACTATAATATGAAAAGTAACAAAAGCACCAGACAAATGCAAAAAGAGCAAAAAGTAGGTTAAAACACAAATATCAAATGGACTTGTGCTTTCATTACATTATTCCACCACACAACTGACCTTACAGCCGATAAATTCATTTAAACCTCTACTATGGGATATCATTACTTTTACCTTTTACCTCACCTAATTTGACTTTTACCTTGATTTATGTTAATAAGTGATGAGATAAAAGAAGGTAATTTTGAGCATGTTTGACACAAATAAAAGCTTCCTCCTGTGCATAGCCTACCGTCTTCTTCTCCAAGTTTTGCCCTTTGTATTTCATCAGTGCAAAAGTATTTACTGTAAATATTGACATATGTTTTATTGCTAGTCTCTTCACAACTGAGTTTAAGTGAACAATATGGAAACACTGCAAATATGTGGAAACCCTGCTTAACAATATGATACAACACAGTAGAATAATGTAAAACCGGCATAACACAAAATTGTTTAGCACACAGTTATGTGCTGTTGTGTCCTTGGGCAAGACACTTCACTCACTTTGCCTCTAGTGTCACTCACACAGGCCTGTGGATGCGGATGAATGTTTGGTGGAGGTTGGATGGGCCATTGGCAAATCTGCAGCCATGCTTCTGTCAGACTGCCCCAGGGCAGCTATGACTACAAATGTAATTTACCACCACCAGAGTGAGAATTTGAGTGAATGAATAGTGGATCAGTAATGTAAAGCACATTAGATGCCTTGAAAAGCACTATAGAAATCTAATCCATTATTATTATTATTATTATTATTATTATTAACCAGAACATTGATATGTTGTCCTCTTCATCTTTGTAAAATAAAAACATATTTTTAGAACAAATCAGAAAATGTCTGTCTGATTTTTCCTACCAAATGCCTCCTTATTTGGTTACCATGGTGTAATGGTTCTTGTCCTGTTCTCCATCTTGTGCCCTGGGTATGATTACTTCAATGCAAACTTCAAAGCAGTATGTACTTAAATATGCACGTTATTTTCTCTATCCATTTATTTATGAAGTATATAAAATACAGTGAGACAACTTTCTTATGAAGGACTAAAAAAATCTCATTTATTAAATGTGACATAAAAATAGCTGCATTAATATGATTGTTGACATGATTAGTCGATACACACAGATTAGAGAAAAAAAATAACATCTGATCAGACAAATGATGGTTAATTTCTGTTCATAAAATACTGTAAATAGATGATTAAGACATGTTTGATTGTAGTTGGTCATGATTCTGTTTCTTCATTCACCATCTGGTTTGGACATTGAAGGACATGTGGGACGTCCAGAAGCAGGCAAAAGGTTTTCCCAGTATTCTCGACGAGCCCTGCGACAGATTCAGTTTAGTTCATGTTGAAACCCATCTCTTACAGAAACACATACTCTAATCTCATATTCTACCACCTTTACCAGGTTCTTTTAAAAATAGCACAGGGTCTAGTTTCCATGTGTAGTAGTTGTATTTATTCTCCATCTTACCTGGCTCTGACCCAAGGTTTGGTGTGCATCTGCAGACCAGCACCCCACAGTCCATGCTTCTCCGAGGCTGGTGGAAGGTATCCTCTTTCTGCTGCCAGCTCCTCTGATATAGCTCTGATATGGTACGCCTCAAATCCACAGCAGCCGCCAATGTAGCGGATCCCAGCATTGTAAGCCTCTCTGGCATATTTATGAACATCCCAGCGAGTCACTACTCTGGGTTCCAGTGCTGATAGCAGAGAAGAACATTCACACGCCCAACAAAACAACTCATCACACTGAGCATATGATGACTGTCATAATGGCACCAATAAAATACTAAGAAATATTAAATTGATCTGATTTTATCCTTCAAAAGAAAATACAAACCAAAGGGATACTCTGGCAGGTTGACGTATCCACCAAGGTTGCATTCAGGAGTGTGGAATCCAAATGGCTGGATCATGAGATGGGCTTTTAGACCAGCTTTCTCTAATCCCTCCTTCATCAGCTTCACTGTACGGACGCACGTCAAAGGATCTAAGTGGCAATTTACTCCAACAATGTCAGCTCCTACAAACAAAAGACAAAGTTAATACCTTGATTTAATAAGAATAAATACAGATCTCAGAAGTTTGTTGTACCAGCTTTGACCAGTCTGACAGCACACTCTCCAGGTGGGACTCCACTCATGTCTCCTTCAGGAGAAATGCACAGTGTTGCACCCACTGGTTTTCCACTGGTCTTCAGCACCTCCACCGCCCACGCTGCCTCTTCCACGTAAGAAAAGAACTACAAGAGAAATATTTCAATGTTTGATATTAAACTCTATAGATGAGAGAAATTTGAAAAAAAAATATTCTTGGACCTTGTGGCTACAACTCAACACTGCCATACCTCTGCCATAAAGAAGTCTATGTCCTTCTTAAGGAAGTCATCCATCTGTTTCTTAAAGATTGTCTTGACCTCAGTCTCGTTCTGACTGTTCAGATAACAGGGAGTTTGGGAAACGCAACCTGCGACCAGTGCATCTCCTTCGTTGGCGACTTCTCTGGCCAGGTCACAGGCTGCCTCATTGATCTGAGCTCCCTGAATAAAGAGCACACTGAAGTCATCCCCAATGTGTGTATTATTTACATCTAGGATCACAGATACGAGGTGTTGTGTCTTATTTTATACTTCATACTGACTGTGATGTTGGTCACATTGCCGCTGATCTCCAGTTTATCCTCACTGCAGTAGAAGGTGAACGTCTGAAGCACACTAGCTCCTGCTCTGAGGAACTCCCTGTGCAGCTGCCGCACTGACAAAAACACAGAAAACAAAGAAGCCTCTTCAATGAAAACTCAGATAAGATCCACACAGTGCAGAGAGGGTTATACAGTGTTTGTTTGTACCTGCTTCAGGATGTTCAACAGCAGCCTCAGGTGTCCAATGTCCAGCCTTTACATAACCACGTCGTTCTAATTGCAGCACATAACCTCCATCACCTACGACCACTTCTCCAGCATTCAGTCGCTCCAAGATCCCCTGACACATACAAATACACAGATAAAAAACAGTAGCTCCGCTTAGACATATCTCAATATGAGGGGATATACAGCCACAGGAAAAAAATATTAGATCAAGAGTCATTAAAAACAATGGTTATGCAATCAAGTACTAACTCCTGTGTATATCATGTGATTAAAACAGACAGAAAAGAAAACATGGAATGTCTAAAAGCATTGTTTTTGCCAGTACAATGCCATAGCTATTGATGTAAGAACTTATGTGTTTTTGGTTACTATCAAAAAAACACGGGAAATAGATATCAGCTCTGATATTAAACTGTTATGAGTATTTTGGTTGTTATCATTATATTTGTCCAAAAAAATGCACCTTTAGTTATACCAAAAAGGAACATGAAATTAAAGAAAACATAGAGTGGTCTAATACTTTTTTTCATGACTGTAAGTTGTATGCAGTAATACATTTCTTTGCAATGCCCAAAACAGAAAAACTTACACTCGCTAAGATGGGTTTAAATAAATGAATGAATGAATGAATGAATGAATGAATGAATGAATGGTTTTTTTTAATTTTTGGTTTGGACATTAATCATTGCACTAAATACAATAATCATTAACATTTAAAAAAAATAAATAAAAAAAAATAGGCTTGAAGCAGAAGCTTATCTTTTTGCCTATCCTTTTCACCTGATACCCTACTTAAGTAAATGTGTAATCAGCATTCTCATTATAACAAAAAAAAAAAAATCAACCAAAAAAAAAAATATATATACATATATATCTACCATCTCAACCTAATATTCCAGAAAGATTTTTAAAACTTCATCAGAGAAGTGAACAACTTAAATTCATCATCAAGTCCATCCCATAATTTCACACCCACAACACAAATACACCCAGACTTCACATTTGGCCATTTACACATATAAAGACCTCTGGAATTATAATTACTCTCTTAATTTTAAAGAAATATTGAATGGTATTTGGGACTATTATTTTTTACTTTATAAATCATCTCCAATATTTTAATAATATACATTTTTCTTTGTCTGCATATTTCTCCAGAATTTTCTGTATATATAATCTTTTAAAATGGTGTAGGGTTGTGCTATATTTTGTATCGCTGTCTATCTTATTCCAGTTTCATCCCACTTTGTGAAATACACAACCCTTGAATACACAACCCTTCATCATTGGACGACCCACTCTACCAACTGCGCCACTATTTATTTGAACGTATATATTTGATTTCCATCTCTAGTTTGTATTACATGTTAATCAGCGCCATAATAATTACAACCGAAGGTTTCTAGAAATAAGCTAAATATAAAGCACTGGCATTTATTGCATCCTTTCTGCTACTTTAACCAAATATAAATCAATTCAGCAACATGTATCATTACTAATGCATACAATGGAAGGAAGTACCAGCTTTGTTGATAGACTGTAGCACACAGTATTAGTGGGTGAATAAGCAAACAATGCATGAATTTCACTGCACAGAGATGCATAGCCTAACATGTAACAACCATCACAATCTGAATCATCATAAGCTCGACAACAAGCATGCATTCACCCTCGGATGTCACCTCTGCTGCGCTTGAACACAGCCTGCAGGCCCGACATGAGGACTGGAAGTAAACATTAGAAGACAGCGGCACCGGTGAAACACGAACAGGTCCTTCGTGGTTTGTTTGATTTTTTGTTTCGTTTTTTACATCTTACCCTTCCTTTGCTCCCCATCGCAGACAGGTTTCACCCGTAAAGCTACAATGAAAGTTCATCTGAGACGTAGAGATCCAAGTCCGACAGACCACCGCTCCAGAAGGATCTGCAGCTTTAAGAGACGGTTGGAGACCCACGGGCCAACCCACGCCGCGCACACAACTGGTGGGCCGTGACCCAGAAGTCACCCGTGCAAAGTATGTGGTTGTAAAATAAATACGTCTGTAAAGAAATAAATAATAAATATGTAAAAAAAAAAATAAAAAAAAAAAATTTATCTCTCTTTAATACAGAAGTACGGAGCCCGGTAAGGGACATTAATGAGGAAAAAAATATTGCGTTATAACACAATAGTTTTACGTTATAACGCAAAAGTATTGCGTTATAACGCAATAGTTTTCGTGTTGGGATCCAACTGTGAGGTCTGTCATACCCCCTGTCCTTCGCCTTGTTCCATATGCATGCGCAGTAATGATCTTAACTCTTCCATTATTTGTCTTATTGGAACAATTAACGGTTCTGAAACCTGAGACCTTGTATTTATGGACAGTATTGAGTCTCTGCAGAAATGTCACTGGAACCTGTCCTAGAAACCAGAACATAGGGACACAAACAGCAGACTGGATTCAAGGAGCGGAGAAAAGGAGCGCATAACGGAGTGAAAAAAAGTATTAGATTTAGTTTTGAAAAGGACACAAAAACAAGTTAAAGGCTACCCTGGAGGTCCACAAACAGATGTATGAAAAAAGGAGTAACTGAGGGAGCAACATCTGAAGAAAAAGGACACGTTAACCCGGTTCCATTTAGTGGACTTGTGCATGACTGAAGTGCTCTCTGCTTTTCTCTACCTAGTTTTAACTTGTTTTACTTTATTGTATGTGTAAACTGACCCTTATACTGCATGGTGTTTATGTAGAATAAAGTACCAATCGTGTAGAGTATGTGTCAGTTTGTAGTGTTGTACTTTCTGTGCGTAAAAGTGCGCATGACGCGTAAAATCAGAGCTAGTAGGCTGATATTTGGTGACTTGTTTTTTTTCCCCAACAGTGTGATGTTACCTAGTCTTGTTTGTGTAACACATTATTCTATGTGTGTTATTATTTCACTGTGTCCACCACAAGTCACATTCAAGGATGAAGAGGGAGAAGCAGCGGTGATGCTCCAGGCTCTGATGACCAGAGGGGAACCCTCAAGGCCTTTTACGCCTTCAGAGAAGGCCCAGGGAATTTCAAGATTAAATTATATGAATACTAACTTTAGAAAGTAATATTTAAAAAAAAAAATCTATTCAATTTAATTTAATACAATCAATTTACTACATTTTTTTCTGGAATACTGTTATGTATTACCATCTCTTATGTTCTTTTGTGCTCTTACACTGAAGGGCTAAAACCGGATATTAATGAAATAAAAGTTTCCGACGGACTCAGTGAGTTCCGGTTAAACACAACTGATGGCTACATGTGTATTCATTTCCCCCGTGAATGTGTAAGTTACCACAGTATTCCTGCCCTTAGTAATGTCCGGTGCAACATATACATTCTAAAGTTAAACCAATTGTCAACTTTACATCAGTAATGAAAGGGTTACTGTCTTACAACATGTAATCCAATCAGAATCATCAGTATCTATGTAGACCTGGATAGGACTGCATGCAGGACTGCATCAACACCAGGCTGTGCGTCTTGGTTTCAGAGTGACAGGTGAAGTGACCAATCACGGTTTAATTTTGAGTAGGTGGGACAAAAAAAATTAGACTGCAGAACTTCTGGAAGACTTTCTCCAGCAGCACATGCTCCATAGAGTAGTGTCTGGAAGCTTTGACAATGATGTCATAGAGAGGAGGGGCACCAGGGCAGATCCAGCTACATTTGCGGCTTCGTGGCTACATGTTAACGGCTATGGGCTCTCCCTCTCCTCCACACGGACCGGTGGCCATTGTTCCTTGGTGGAGGTTCGTTTCTGCTCCCGGTCTGGGTCCAAATGGAATAAATGACACAAAAGGAGGTGGATGTTTACAACTCCCCCTTCTTTGCCTGGACCGAGGACCAGACACTCCACATACACAGCAGGGGCACACACTGGAGTTCCGCCCCCTCCCCGCTCAGGCTCCAGGGGAGAAAATCACCCGGGCTCTGACCCCAGTGGCCGGCCTGACTAAAAGACATGTCTAGGCATCGGGACACCAATCCTGTGCATCAGTGGGGGCAGTGAAGCCTTCAGTGAAGGCTCAGCTGTAATTTGCCGCTGCTGGTGACGCAGCAGAGACTGAGGGATGCAGGACAGATAATGAGTCCAAATATCACAGACATTCAACACATCCAGGATGATGGACTTTTGGTGTCAAAAGACTGTTTTCCATGTGTAAACTCCACCATAGCAACACTGCCTGGATGTGTGGACCTGTGAAATGTTTGTGTCAGAATCACCAAGCCCTTTGAACATGAGCCACAGAAAAAATAACTACCCTGTGGAGAAAAACGCCTGTATAGTTTACCCTGTTTTTGGCACAATAAAAGAAATACTCACACATGTTGTAAAATGTTTAATATACTTTTCAAAGCTGATATTTAACATTCAAAATCTTGTATCCATGTGTAATTTTAATATTTTTCTATTAAACGTTAACAAATCAAATTTCGTTTTTGTGTTCTTCATTTTGATGTGTTATGACAGAATTAAAACAAGCAGTACATTGTAAATGACTGATAGATATTGAAAGTTGTAAGTGTTTTGGGAAAATGGGCAAAAGGACTTATTCAAAGCATATTTTCTGACCTGTTCCAATCTTGGTAGAACCTGAATCCCTTGAAAGGATGTGTCACTGTATGATACAAATTGTGTATTTATTTATATTTTCATCTTTGTAAAATAAAGACACGATCATAGCATTAATCATGAAAAAAGTCAGTGCAATTGCAGTCTTTAAATGGCTCCATGGTGTAATGGTCAGTATTCTGGACTTTGAATCCAGTGATCTGAGCTCAAGTCTCAGTGGAGCCTATGTCTTCGAAGAGGATTATGTCAAGGATGATAACAACTCTGATAACATAGAGTCATTCCTGAAATGAAGATACTACCTTTTGAACCCATAAAGACCCAGCACTACTTATATGTCAGTTCCCAAATGAAATGTTCTCTATATTTAACCTTTTTTTTTTAACCCATAAAGACCCAAACATCCACCATCTACCAAAAGCATCTACTTATTTAAACTGTTTAATCCTGTTGATCCACTAATACATGTAAATAATTGGTGTAAAATACAGTTATTCATCTGGTCATGATCATCACATATGAACCATTTGAACGTTCAGATGCACATAGTTACCATGGAAACACTGTTATCTTCTAAAACACTGATTGACCAGTAAAATCCATGGAGTTGGATCAGTGTCAGTGGATGGACACACTGGGTTTGTGTTCAGTTAATGAGAGATTTTGCTGAAAAAGTCACTTTTTCTTCAGTTTTCTCTATTTTTGATCAAATAATCCTCTAACTTTTATGAACATCTACATGATTAGTAAATTAAATGTTAAAAAATACCTGATTTTCACTGAAAAAAAATACAAAATACAGAAGATATTACCACAGTAAAGGGCCGTAAATCATTTATGGATAGATAAACATTGAGAAAAATTAATTTGGGAACTGACACTAATGTCACACTGGGTCCTTATGGGTTAACACAGAAAGGGCCATATATAAAAGTAACCTGCAGTACTCTTAAGAATATTTATCTATGTGGCTGTGTATGTTTCATTTAACTACCATAGTTTCACAGATCCTTCATCTGGTCCCATGGTGAAATGGTCAGTACTTTGGACTGCTTTACCCTTTAAAAGTAATTATGTTGACAATGTAGACCCTCTATTGGTACGTTGACGTCTAAATTTAATCAAGTAGACATATTTCTGGAGCAAATCTTAGAAAATCCTTATGATTTTTCATAACATAAACGTCACTTATACATGTATGATGTAATGGTCAGCACTCTGGACTCTGAATCCAGTGATCCAAATTGATGGAACCTGAATCTCTTAAAAGTATTACAAGAGAGAAAATGTCTCCAAATGTCCCTATATGGTTCAAGGTTGTGAGTTCAAAGTTTGCACCACTTATTTATCTTTTTCATCTGTGTAAAATAAAGACGTGATTATAGCATAAATCATAAAATGTCAGTGCAAATTGCTTCCATATCATAATGGTCAGCACTCTGGACTTTAAATCCAATGGTCCAAGTTCAAGTCTGGACCTGGAACCAGGAACCTGTGGCTTTAGTACATGCTTTATACTTTATATGCAAAAAAATTAAATACATTTCTCCATCCTATAATCACTAGAAAAAATCCCGTCCTTATTTACAAAGTATTTTTCTGTTCCTATGTGGTTCCATGGTGTAAAGGTCACTCTGGACAACAGTTCAAACCTCAGTGGAACCTTAAAGTAATAAGACTAACATCATAAGAAAAGCATTACAATACAGCAGACCTAATAGATTCTGAATGTGAACTAACTAGTGTTTAACATGTTGGAGGGAATGTGGTAATAATTTGTCTTTTCTTAGGTAGAGATACATATCACCTGAAGCCACATTTCCAAGCCTCTGTGTGGACCACTCTGAAACATATTGTGTTAATTTCATATTTCTTTCTGGTATGATATACTGTCAGGATAAAAATAATTTACTTAAAATAAGAATACTACATAAGAATGCCATTCAATTCATGTATTATGGCATTACTTACCCTTTAATTTTGAAGGGAGAAACATTGTTGGACTTACCCTTTAAGAGAACTCTGTCGGCTTAAAAAAAAAACAAAAAACAAAAAACGGAACGTGATGTATACAGACTAAAACTGAACGTGCTTCTATTGAACCGGCAAGTATTTCTGTTAATAAATGTTGCAAAACGAAGATGGACAAGTCATTTTAAGGGTGCAACACATGGAGTAAAGGAGTCATATCTGAGAAAATCTGTTTGTCAGTAGAAGCTATTGGTAATTACAGATGTTAGTTGTGTATTGCATTCAACCCAACTATATGAAAACACATACAATCCAACAATCCAAACTTTCCATAGAATCGTACATCCTCTCAGATTGTAGTAGAAGTTGTTGAAAAGGTATTGTGGAATCTTTTGGTATCATCTGAAAAATCTACTTTTTGACAAAAATGGTCTATATAAGAAGAGTATTTTAGATTTTTGAATTTAGATTATGACTCCACCAGTATAAATGCTGCATTTTACCATAGCAGAGGTTCAAGATTGAGATCATTTTAGCAACTTAAATATATAATGTTTGATTATTTAATGTAGAGCAATACATCATGGTCAATAAAATCATATATCTGTATTTTCTACCACTGTGTTGTATCCTGAACTGACTGATGAACTATGACTTGACAAACTCATAAAATGGTGACACATTAACAACTGTGATATACTAGCTTCCATCCTTTTTTCACCTTATGTAACCTGTCTTTTAACATTTTCAAATAAATAAGTGACATAATACAACAAAATCTGAGTGTGTTTGTCACAAGGTCAAGATGTTGCTGTAAGAGTTGGTTAATGAATTTGTCTCTATATCCATATAGTTCATATGTACAGTCGCAGAAAATAATTATTAGATCACCCTATGTTTTCTTCAATTTCTTTTTTATTTTTAATGCCTTGTACAACTAAAGGTACATTTGTTTGGACAAATGTAAAGATAACAGCAAAAATAGCTCAAAACAGTTTAATTTAACAGCTGATATCTATCCATTTTCTCTGGTTTTCTTGATAATAACCAAAATCACCTAAGTTTTTTACATCAATAACTACTGTATGATATTGTACTGACAAAAACAGTGCTTTTAGACATTCTATGTTTTTTCTGTCTGTTTTAGTCACAGGATACACACAGGAGTTAGTCCTTGACTGCATAACCATTGTTTTTAATGACTTTTGATTGTCTAATATTTGTTCCACCACTGTATGTGTACATTCAAAAACTGAGGGTCTGTGAAATGCTTTGGCAATACATTTCTCATTGTAACTTTATATTCAGAAACATCTTTAAAATATGAATTCTTTTTGATTTTAAAAGTCAACAGTCTTAGAAATAATTATGAAATGTAGTTTATTAAATGTAACATACAAAATCTTAACGGATCTGATAACCAACATGATCAAAGTTCATTTCTATTGTCCCTGTAAGGAAATTCAACCAACCTGAGGAGCAGAAGGTTATCACTGAAGACCAAGTGCACATCTAAGCAAGTACCTTGGTCAAGGACACTGACACTAGAATTTACATAGCATGCATGTTTTGGCATGTTTTCATGGCAAACATGAAAACTTCACACAGTCATGAGATTGTGGCAGTTTTAATGATCAGCTTTATTATTTAGTCCTAACATCTGAACAAATGAGATGAATCCCTGTTCCATGGTGAATACTGAATACAGATGATTCTAATTGTCACTGTTCATGATTCTGTGTCTTCATTCATCTTCTGGTTTGGCCATTGACGGACACATGGGACGTCCAGAAGCAGGCAAAAGGTTCTCCCAGTACTCTCGACGAGCCCTACAACAGATTCAGATGTTCAGCACAAGGTTTAGTTTTCACTGGCAGTCGCTCAACTTTTGTTGCTTACCTGGCTCTGACCCAGGGTTTGGTGTGCATCTGTAAACCAGCACCCCACGGCCCATGCTTCTCTGAGGCTGGTGGTAGGAATCCTCTCTCTAATGCCAGCTCCTCTGATATAGCTCTGATATGGTACGTTTCAAATCCACAGCAACCACCAATGTAACGAATTCCAGCACTGTAAGCCTCTCTGGCATATTTGTGAACATCCCAGCGAGTCATTGCTCTGGCCTCCAAAGCTGACAAGAGAGAAAAACATACAAAGACAAAAAGAT
Organism: Fowleria isostigma; assembly: GCA_029814645.1. Taxonomy (NCBI): domain Eukaryota; kingdom Metazoa; phylum Chordata; class Actinopteri; order Kurtiformes; family Apogonidae; genus Fowleria; species Fowleria isostigma. Next base: position 836 of record JAPTGZ010250540.1, on the reverse strand, counting down.
AAAAAAAACATTGGTGCTCACGCTAATGAATACCAGATACAGTTAGCCAATTAACCCATAAAGACCCAGTACTAATTTTGTATCAGTTTCCAATTTTTTTTTTCTCTATTTAACCTTTTATAAGTAATTTAGCATTTTTATTATTATATTATCCTCTGTATTTTGCAGTTTTCGCTGTAAATCATGTATTTTCCTATATTTTATTTCCTATTCTTAATTCAGATGCTAATGAAAAGTTAAGACAAAGTTTATCACATCAAAACTGAGGAAAACTGAAGAATTAGTGACTTAAATACAAATACATCAATAACTGAATGTAAAAACAAGTGTGTCTATCCACTGTCATTGATTCAACTCCATGGGTTTTACTGGTGAATCAATGCTGTAGAAGATGACGGTGTTTCCATGGTAACTACAGAGGCTCTGAATGTCCAAATGGATCATATCTGATGACCATGAAAACATGACAAACTGCATTTTACACCAATTATTTACATATATTGATTGGAATAGTGGATCAACAGGTATTAAATGTGGCACGGATGAAGAAGGCCCGGGCAGTCTTCGAACCCCAGACTCCCAGGTGAGAGTCACGCATGCGAACTAGTCGACCAAAGGGGATATCACCTTGGCCAAGTAGCCAGGGCACATGATCAATCGGAGGCATAGTGACAGGACTGTCACAGTCATATCTGATGTGACACTGACAGTCCTGTCACTATGTCTCCGATTGATCATGCGCCTTGGCTACTCAGTTGATCAGTTGATTGTTTTGGTGGATGTTTGGGTCTTTATGGGTTAATATTATCCAAATTTTTATACACTGACCAAATGGG
>JAPTGZ010249495.1:0-14557 GCA_029814645.1 Fowleria isostigma | reverse complement strand
TGAACTGAAGACCCCTCGACTGACAACATACTGAACTGAAAAATTTTCTGTATTATTACACCCCTAGTTTTCAACACTTTAGATGGTAACATGAATGTAGTATTTTTAAGTTTTCTACTCTTGAAGGTGGTGTCACATTTTTGCGTTTTCAACCCCCAAAAAGTGCGGTTGCTGTCTAAACCAAAGGCACACTTGATTAAATATTTTCACCCGAGAGCGTTGTCGTGTAAACTGGGCCTTAATGGTTCTGTGTCTGAATGGGTCCATGTTCTGCTGATACAGTTGTTGTCCTCAGTAGGTGTGGGTGGGATCTGCAGACGAGGCCACACCCAGACAGGTTATCCGTCCTCTGGGATGGGTGTGAGAGGCCGAGCGACAGTAGAACACCGACACACAACAAACAGGCGTCGGTGTTGTGTTAACAAAGGCCCGCCGGCTCCATCTGGGCCTCGGCAGCCACGCTCCCACATCTGGACGCCATGTTGGTGGATCAGGACCCTGGTGGATCAGGTCTTTGGTGGTTCAGGGCTTTAGCACCGTGGTGGCTCCGTGCCAGACCCTCACAGTTAGACCGGCGTTAAACAGATACTCCGATAATCTACTTTTCCACACCAGACATTTGTCACATTGTGGAAAAAATGTGCAAATTTGACCTGCTTGTGTGGGTTTTTTTTTTTTCCCTCTTCTTTTTGCAGCTGTGAATATTTTCCAACCAGAGCAGTTTACAGAAATAAAATGATTAAAATAGAGCTGGTGGGAGACATGGCCAAAAATGTTATCATGATAAAACATGTTCATATTGGCTGATAGTGAGAATTATTGGGAAACATGTAAAATAATTATTATTTTTTTAGTTAAGAAGTGGATTTTTGGCTCTTGAGTGAAAGTTGAAGGAACAGATGCTCAGTTGTGGAAGTAAATTAAGTGTAAAAGATGCAGTTAAATGAAAAATGGTTTGACTCAACAATTTAACAAACACGACAAGATGATCATGTAGAAGACACAACAGAATGCCTGATAAAAATAATGGAAAAGACACAAAAAATGAAGGAGGAAAGCATTGTTTAACAAATAATGGGAAAATGTGTGAAGATAAATGATGCAACAGCATAAAAATAATGTAAAAGATGCAACAAGGTGAAAGTCATAATAAAAAAAATAGCATAAAAGATGCAACAAACCCAAAAGCACAAAAGATGCAACAAAAGACACAGATTTAAAAAAGACAAACGACATGAAAATGACTCAAGATGAAACGATGTAAAAACTTAATAATAACGTAAAAGCCACAATAAAGTGAAAGATGCAAGGGTAAAGTGATGGAAAAGATAGAAAAGACAAAATTGACATAAAAGATACAAGTTACACCAAGATGAAAATAACATTCATAAAAAAACATAAAACATGCAACAAGATGAAAACATTGTAAAAGATGCAACATGATGAATATGACTAACAGATATAGCCATAACTCAAAAATGACAAAAACACATAAAAAATGAGATAAAAAACCATGAAAACAGTATTTTTGTGTGTTTTTCTGACGATGAAAACAGCAGAAAAAAATCTATTGCAGGAAATATAATTATCATTCTATGAAAATGGATCATAATTTCTATTCCTCGTTGCTCCAGTAGCAGAATTCAGTTCAGGTTGTGTGTTATCGTTCTCCAGTTTTACTGTATTTGTTTTCAGTCTGGGGTCAAAGGTCGTCCGTCTTCAGCGACCCAGTGTCATAAAGCAGGTGAACATCAGAGTGGGTTTGTTCAGTCCTTGTCGGTCTCTGATTTCCTCTGAGCTCCTGATGTTTTATTTATCAGCTGTGGAACTGGGGCACTGGGCAAAGAGGTGACGAGGAAAGGCCTGATGGGAAATGTGTACATGTAAAGAAACTACACACACAAGGGACAGTGGATTAAACCCACACATGTAAAGGAAAAAAAAAAAAAAAAAAACAACCCACACACATACAACTACTGAGCTTCAGCAGGACATGGACTCCTTTTGAAATAAACCCAGTGAATCTCCTGATGGGCTGTAGAGAACGTCTGCTGTGATGTAATGAAACTGACCCTCCATTAGGTCTTTCCCAGAACAGTCCCTTCCCAGTCTTATGTTAACAAAAACAGCCAGCGATAAGTATGTCAGTGAAAATACTCGAACATCAACAGATGCATCATCATAGGTCCGGTGTGCGTTAATTCAAGCCAAAACCTCAGAGGAGGAGAGATGCTGGATATAAACAGTTTATTCAGCTGAATCATCAGTGTGAATTATTACATATTCAGTTTTTCTGGTTCGTTACTGATCACACACATGGAATTTGTGGATTTCTGACAACGTGATGAGGTTTTTCCAGTGCATTACAGTAGCCTGCAGTACATTAGTAAATGATCAATGAAATAGATCAGATAAAATGGAAATAATATCAATCGTTGTGAAATATTAGCAGGATGTCGACAGAAAGGATTATAATATGTACTAAAGAGCTACATTCACAATAACACATGAATATGACGAATAGAAACTCATCAGTTCCTTACACGTTAAGATGCTAAGTAGCATTAGTTTGGTACATTTACCAGGAAACAAAGAATAATATGGTCACTTGTAATGTTTCAAGTGTTTTCATTTGATGTACAGTATATGTTTAATCTCATTGTACAATTTCTTAACCTGAAATTGTAACATGTATCTTCATGATACTCAGTTTGATGAGTTAACTCCATTAGTTAGCTTAGTGTGTAGCTGATTACAGAAAGAACTATTTCTTTGTAATGTTTTTTTTTTTTGTGATAAAGAGTTAATGGTGCACAACTACTTAATTTAAAATTAAAACCAAACACAGAACAACAAATTTATCAAATTCAATATCTAACTGATGTTCAATTTGATCAATAAAAGCTATTTATGTGCTCCTAAGATGTCAACTGTCATTAGCTTAGCGTGTAGTTGGTCAACAAAGACTAACTGGTCTCTTAGAATGTTTGTAGTGTTTTTTATGTGATTCTACACTCCTGGCTCAGCCTCAAATGGTGTATAACTATTTAACCTAAAGATAAGACAGGATTAACTCTATTTAACACATTTTTAGATTGATCAGTAAAAACACCTTCGTGCTCCACAGTAGGGCACTGACTAGCATAAGTTAGCGTAGCACTCAATTGTTTGCATACATAACTTGTTGCATGCTGTGACACTTGTATTTTTTGTTCTATACAGTATTAAATAACTGCCTTGCTGAAATTGTAAATGGTTGATGTCTAATTAATATTCAGTTTGATCAGCAAAACTGTATATGTATGATGCTAATTAAAGTTAACTAGCTTAATACACAGTTGTTAGCACATAAAGAATGCATGTTAATTCTTACTTATCTTTTAATTTATGTATTTATCACCAGGTTTAATAAATACTGTATAACTTAAAGAGAAACACTAAAGACACAGGTTATATTTCTTTTGTAATAAATGTGCTAAGACGCTAACTTTAGTATCTGACTTGATTACTAGCATCTCAAAAAGTCCATGTAATGTGTTCCTATTTGTCTACTTTTCTTAGATATTTTAGAACTTTTAATACAGAAATGTGCTTTTATTTCATGTGAAGTATCTGATTTAAGTGATTTAATGAAGGGTCAGTTTTCAGTCACTTGCAAATTTTTTATTAATAATAAAAAAAAAGTTAATTCCTAAATATCACAGCTTTATAAATATTAATGTTTCGTGGTTTCCTTCCTCTATGACAGTAGATATAACACATGTTGAGACCAAATGGGATTCACCAACACTTTCACTGTTTTTGATGGTTTTCATATTGAATAACTGCGGGTTGGGGTTAAATTCTGCTGCCGTTCTCTGCTGTTTCTGCACCTGATGCATGAACCGGAGCAGCCTGTGTTGGTTTCAGTGCCGGTAACAGCATCATTAAATATTTACTGATGGTGCTCAGCCTCCAGGTTCCTCTGCTCTCATTTAGACGCTCGGCTAACAAGATAATCCCGTGCAACGCTCTTCCTCTGGTTGTGCGACTCTTGTTTTACAGTCGGAGTCGTTACGGCAACGGGCTCCGACAGCAGCGTCCCGACTCCCATCGTCTATTTTTAGGACTGGTCCAATATGTATGTGTCCGTCGGTGTTTCAGGTGGTTTTCGTGTATCTGTGGGGCTTCTGTGGGTCTGGTCTGGGATCAGCAGGACCGGCTCGGGGTCGGATTGTGACCCTCAGACGTGGTCCCTTTGAGACCCCGGGCCCCGAGACCTTAAGTTGAAACACATGGGAATGACAATAGCAGCGAGTTTACGGGGTTTAAAGCACAAAGAGGCCGAGGAATGAGATTAAACCCACACTGGAGTTCATCCAGTGTTTGGACGTATGTGTGTGTTTGTGTCTGTCGACGAGCGATGACACTAAAATACAACACACACATCAAGACTAGTGAAGAATTAGTGTCATCTGTTTTAATGGGTTGAAAGTTTAACGCAAACCTGTGATAATGTGTCACACATGTAGAAAACAGCTGTGGTGAAGAGTCAGAGACAGTAGGAAATACAAATAATTAATAGATATGTCAGTTGTATAGATTATTGTCCTAATTTTGTTGAGTTTATGGATTACCTTTACATTTTTTTGCTACTTATGTTATAGATTATTTTCTTCATTTTTTGAAACGTTTGTTTTTACCAATTTTTTCCAAACCATTTCATGCATTTTCTTATGTAGCTTATGTTTAGATTTTATTTTTTGATAATGCTTCCTATGTTTTTGTTTTTACTGTGTGAATTTGAAATTTTTTGCGCATACTTTTGATAATTTTTTCAATTTTTGTGTTCCTTTTTTGTTACTTATTAGATTGTTTTGCTTATTTGTATTTATTTTCACATTTTTGTCAATGTTTTAATTATTTTAAGAAGAAGAAGAATAGCCTTTATTGTCATTGCATATATTTGAGAGCAACAAAATTACAAGAGTATGTCCCTGGGAACAAATATGCACAGACATAGGGGGAAGACAAGATGACACACTGCCCATTACTCATTTCTTGCTCATTTTTTAAAAGTATTTTTCTCATGTTATATTATATTTAGTACTTAGTTCCATGTGCCTGCTTTCACAATTTTGAAATTCAAGTTTTAAGATTTATATTTGTCACATGTGGATGTACAGGTACACTCACAGTGAGATGAAGGTGCAACAAACATACTTGTGTAAACTGTGGCATAAAAGATAGAATATACATCTAAAATATCGAAAATATAATATGAATATAAAGTACATATGGACATGTAAGCATTGAGTGTAAACAGCAGCAGTATGTTACAATATGTATGATTGGAAAGCAGATTTTATTTTTTATTTAATTAAATAAAAAAAAAAAAAGTAAATTACCCTTTTGAGTGTTTATACATAATTGATATAATTTTTATTATTGACTGTGACTGTAACCGAATGACTTGGATGACATTTTTAATTGTCACTTCCCTCATTTTCTGTTGTTCTATAAACCAAACGTCTAATCACTTAATCTGGACAGTAGCGGGTGGATTAAGGGACAGTAGAACCTCCTTCCGTTGACTCTTTTCTTTGTTTCAGACACAGATGCTCAGTGTTCAGACAGATAAAGACAGTGATAAACAGGTTCATGGTCGGTTTCTCCAAACACACTAACGCGGCCGCTGCTGCTGTTGTCGTTTGCCTCAGGGTTGAAACTGAAATGGAAAACAGGAGGAGAGTTTCCCCCCGTCTCGTCTTTTGCTCTACTTGAGCTTTTCCTGCAGAATTGAACGTGTTTAGGATTGGGTCATATTGGTTTTCAAGATGAACAGTATTTGTGCTTATTTCCTGTTTAGGCTCCAGTTTATTGAAAATCATGATGTATTATGAATCAGAGCAAATGCTGAAGGTTGAGGATACTCCCACGCTGATGTGTTTTAATGTAAAATTAACCCATAAAGACCCAAACATCCACCGACCAAAAGCATCGACTGAAATATTCAATATTGTTGACTCACTAATCCCATCAATTCATGTAAATAATAGGTGTAAAATGCAGTTTATCATCTTTTCATGGTCATCAGTCATGATCCATTTGGACACTGAGAGGCTCTGTAGTAACCATGGAAACACTCTCATCTTCTACAACATTGATTTGATCAGTGACAGTGGATGGAGACACTTGGTTTATGTTCAGTTAATGATATGTTTTGCCAAAAAAGTGACTTTTTCTTCAGTTTTGATATAATGGCCTTTGAATATTTCATGGGGTTTTCATGAACATCTAAATTAAATGTGGGTCAATATATATGTAGTCACTTCACCTTTTCAAAAATCAGGAGTTATTTGCAATTTTTCTGTAATTTAAAGTGTTAAAATATCATGTGGTGCGACAGTCCAGCTATGACTGCTGTTTTTAAATTACTCCAAATCTATTACAATTTATTTTCTGCCCTATTTGGCATGATTTACAAAGTGTTTTGTATCCCTGTGCAGAATTGCAAAGCTTTTGCAGTTATATTTCTCTCATAATATACCAACATTGTCCAATGATGTCCATTTCATCAAACATCATGTGGTCCGACCATTATATGTCATTGACCCATATAGGAAAATACAGTGTTCAGCATAAATGAGTCCATCCCAACAGGTTGTGACAAAACCTTTCATTTTCTTTGAGAATCAACATTTTCTATGGGACACTATACAACATATCATGTTCTCAGTTGAGGAAATGTTCTATAAAACTGTTTTGTCCAATTTTTTAAAAAACTGTACTCATATTCATTAAGATATTGATTAAAATCTTACTTTTCAGAGGGGGTGTACTCATTAATGCTGAGCACTGTGCATGATGTACAGTAAAAAATGCAAAATTCAGAGGATATTATAATAAATTAAAGATTACATAGACCAAATAACCACAAAAGTAGCACTTGGTCTTTAGGGTTAAATTAATCTTTGTTTAAGTTCAGAATCAGAGTCGAATGAACATCTGGAAGTGGAGGCTGATGTTTTGGTTTTCTTTGTAACTGTGTAGAAGAATCAGGAGTGTATGTATTTCTGAATAAAACCTAAATAGTAGTTAATGCTACAATAGTCAGTTTTTTATCCATAAACTACAACAACGTGGACACTTTGGTTAAACGTCATAGAGCGTCTTTGGTCGTAGCTTGTGTTTCACCTCAAATGATTCAGAAATAATCCCCCTGGAAGTCGTCGTAGTGGAGAAAGAGGAAGGAAGCCTCTGAGGTTTCTGTGGTTTTCTGATCCTTCAGTTTTTCAGAAACATAAAGACATGATCTATTTAAACAGACACTGGCCTTCTATGACTCACACCATCGACTCTTTGACGATGGACACCGCTTCCTCTTGTTGGTAAAAAGGAACCCAATGCTTTGATATTATGTTGTGACATGGTTTTGGAGCCAGAATCTGTGTAGAATCAGGGATTTCCTTGGTTTTCAGAAGACTTTGGTTCTGTTTGGGCTCATGGTTGTGGGATCTGGAGGTCTGTGCAGGATTAAGAATGTGACTTTGGCATAATTTATGGAACAATTTTGCTAATTTATGTGGATAAAACAATGGAAATACATCAACACTATCCATCCAGCTGTAAAACACCACCTTGGCGACATTATTTTAGGTCTATTTGAGTCTACCAATGTTGGTTTGGCTTGAATTTGTCTTCATTAAAGGTTAAAATGGTCGTGAAAACCCCAGGTAGTGGTTGATTTTCGGACAGATTTTGAGCTGCTGTTGTGTCAATCAAGCTGTCATCCCTCCAATCAGCTTGTTCATATGTTATTTGATGTCATTAGAACAAGAACATGAATCAGTTCTGTGAAAACAACCTAAAATGCATGAATTTAACCCATAACTGATGTTTTTTAAATGATGACCAGTTGTTTTTTAATGGATGATATAATTGTAAAATGATAAATGGTTGGTACTTAGATGCTTTTCCACACTTTCATGGTGCCCAAAGCCCTTTACAAAACTCACATTCACCCATTCATATTCACACTCATACACCAATGGCATAATGACAGTTTGGAAGAAACAGCAGATGATTAATCGATATTCTCCTCAATCCGGAGTTTATTAAACCAGATAAAGTTAAGGATAAGTTCAAGTATTTGGGTGAATTACCGTATTTTTCGGATTACAAGTCGCACTTTTTTTTATAATTTCGCTAATTCTGTGACTTATACTCCAGTGCAACTTATATACGTTTGTTTTGTTTTGTTTCTTCTTCTTCATGATCCAATTTTTGACAGGTGCGACTTATACTCTTGTGCGATTTATAATCCAAAAATATGGTAATCTGGGGTGTTAAACATACGACCCGTGGGCCAAAACCAGCCCACCAAAGGGTCTAATCCGGCCCATGGGATGAATTTATGAAATGAAAAAATGACACTGAAGAAATTAACAGTTAAGAATGTCAAAAATCATTTTAGTTCAGGTTCCACATACAGACCAATATGATCTCAAATGGATCAGACCAGTAAAACACCATCATAATAACCTATAAATGATGACAACTCCAATTTTTTTTCTTTATTCTAGTGCAAAATTACATTGAAATGTATTTAGAAACTATCTTTTGACAAAAAATGTGAATAACTTGAACAAATATGAACAACCTGAAATGTCTTATGAGAAATAGTGGAATTTTTTTAAAACAATTTTCTGTTTGTTTCTAAATGTTTTGTATATTTGTGGATCCATCATGATCTGTAAGTTGTTTTAATAACAAGATGAGACATAATATTGTTAAAATTTTACTGATAATTCATAAGAAATGTCAGATTGTTTATGTTCATGTTTTTTAAAGAATACTTTTTAGATGCAAACATTAGCTTTCTCCTCTAAAACCCAGAGAAACATGGAGTTGACATTTATTTCTGTGTATTATTTTACGATCCGTCCTGTTTCAGATCATATTGTTCTGAACATGAAACCTGAACTGAAATGAGTTTAAGTATTTGACCCATACATGAGTCAGGGTCTCAGTGGAGGTGGTTTCCTCATCCCATCTAAAAGACTCTGATCTGAAACCGAGTGGTGTGGGTTTAATGGACCGGGTCGAAGGCTGAAAGACCAGAAAATGTCACCTGGACCCGGATCTGAGCGGGCTACTGTTGGTCTGCGGTGACATGAACCCGGCTGTGAACGGAGCGTCCAGTAGCTTTTAGAGCGTTTCCCGTCAATAACAGCCGGCCTTGGCATTTCAGCCGACCCCTCAGCCACGGTACAAAGCGCCGCCGGTCTTAATGTGGGTCAGGGAAGTCCTCTGGCCTCCCCGTCATCGGCCACGGGCCTACTATCCTGTCTGATCCAATCAAAACCAGCCTGGAGGGGATTATGTGGCGACCGTCCCGCTGAACAAAGCCTCCTCTGTTGAGTCTCTGCCGTGCATGTGGCCTTAACCCAGACCCTGGTACCCGCCGGCATCTCCACCACGACTCGCCGCCCTGTTTGACGTGTGCGTTGGAGGTTTGGGTTTGACGCCGCGGTCGTAGAAACGTGATGGTCGGCCGTCGCTGCAGCGTGAGAATGGCTCTGCGCCGTTTCCTGTTCAACCACCGACCGTCCAACACTGCAGACGAAGCCTTTATGGTGTCAAAACTTACTGCTGATTCACTCTGACAGGAAGACACGCAGGGTGAGATAAGGCCAAGGTGTTAGTATCGGTTAAGGAAACGTCTAATCGGTATTTGTGAGAAGTTTAAAGTTTTTTTTTTGGTTGATAAGTTTAACCCTTAAAGACCCAAACAGCCTCTGGCAACCAACACCGTGTACTGATCTAAAATGACCCATTAAACCCATCAGTAAGTTGAAATAATTGGTATAAAATACAGTTATTTGCCTTTTCGTGGTCATCAGATATGACCGATGTGGATGTTCATAGGTTCCATAGTTACCATAGAAACAGTCATCTACAGTCAGCATTGATTCACCAGTCAAACCCATGGAGTTGGATCAGTATCAGCAGATGGAGAGGCTTGTTTTTAGATTCTGGTATTGATATTTTTGCTGAAAAAGTCCCTTTTTCTTCAGTTTTTTCTGTTTTTGATATAATAACCCTCAACTTTAAACTGAGCATTAGTGAACATCTCCGTGGTCAGTGAATTAAATATAGAAAATACCTGATTTTCACTGAAAAAACACAAAATACAGAGAATGATATTGTAATGAATTGCTTATAAAAGGTTAGTTATTAAGGAAAAATTTATTTGGAAAGTGCCACAAAAATAGGTCTGGGTCCTTATGGGTTAATTATTATAAAAGCTGCCACAGGAAAAAAATAAAATGAATAAAAGACTAAAATTACGTACAGGATGTAACAAAATGATGCAAAAAGTGCAGTTACATGAAAACAAAGCAAAAAGATCCAACAAGATGTAAAGAAAGTAAAAGAGGCAACAAGATTAAAATAATGTAAAAGGCGTAACACAGTGAATATTATATAAAAAAAGCACAACCAGACAACAATGGTGTAAAAGATGCAACAAAATGTAAATATTAAAGATGTGATGAAAGACATGAGACAAAAACTATGTAAGACGCCACGAAACAAAAACATTGAAAACAGAAAACTTAAAGCTGTGGCAATGATGTGAAAAATACAATATGATGAAAATATCGGTAAAAAGGTCATATGATGAAAATGTAAAAGACACAAGACGACAAATACGGAAAAATACAGAAAAGATGAAATGACACGAAAATGCTAAAAATTTTATAAAAGATGAAATATGATGAAAAAAATTCTAAATGTTATAAAAAACAAAAATGATGGTTAAGACAAAAATGTTACAGAAAATGCAAAAGAATTGAATTAAAATGTCCAAAAAGTTGCAACAAGGTGAAATCGGACATAAGACGAACGTTGTATAAAAACATTATATAAAACACAACATGAAAACATCATAACTACGTCACAAAAACACGAACTTTGCATTGTCTTATTCAGGAAAACAAGTGTGATCTAAACTGTTGTTGTTTGGTTTTTTACTTTATTTATGATCAGAACATGATAAATATCCGACTAATTGCAGCGTCCAGGACGACTGTGAGGATCGAATTAGTTTGACGTCAAAATAAACTCGATATAAATGAAATAAACGCTAAAACGTTTTCAGTTTTATCTGAAGATGTGAACAGAATAAAGCTGAAAGCCTAGTAATTATCAGTATCATGGTAATTATAAGGCTTAGTCCTAAACGCACATGTCAGTGAGGTGGCGGTGCAGATCTCCAACTGTGATGAGGATGAAGGAGACGATGAAGAAACGAGGTGAACAGTTGAATGATGATGATGATGGTACAGGAGAAAGCCGTGTTTGTTTTTTACAGTAGGAGCAGTTCGACAGTTCACACTACAGACATCAGGTGCCGAGATGCATTTTAAACCTTCTAAAAATAAGATGCTGTACTCCACGGTTGCCTAGTAACAGGCCTGAAGCAGGACTGTCGGTGCCGCTGCGGTTTCCCACGACGACCAAATTCTGAGTGCAGATAAAACTGAAGCGACGGAGACAAACGTGCGCACGAGCGACGCCGCGTAGACGTGGGGTTCACCTGAGAGAGGCGGCCGACGCGGCGAAACCCGAGACGGCGGCGTCGGGTTCAGACGCCAAAGTGTCTTATTTTGAAAGGAGGAAACGTGACATGAGTGTGTCTGTGTGGATTCTAAACATCACATCGACCTCAGGGATGTCAGACTCATTTAGTTCAGGTTCCACATTCAGACCAATGGGATCTGTTGTAAAATAATATAATAATCTAGAAATAATAATTCAAAATGTTGGCTTTGTTTTAGTGAAAAAGGAAAATCACATGAGACGCCCTGTACAACCTGAAATAAAAAAGAAAAATAAGTGCAATATTACAATATCTCATCTTATTATTAACAACTAACTGATCACAGTGGATCCATAAATACACAAAGTATTTAATAACAGCAGGATATTCTTAAAAAGACACTCATTTCAGGTTCAGCTGCATATTAGGGCCACATAAGAAAACAAAAACAAGTGTCACTACGAGAATAAAGTTGTAAAATATCTAGATAAAACCCATCATTTTATGAGAATAAAGTTGAATACAAAAGGAGTCACAATTTTTTATGAGTATGAAATTGTAATATTATGAAAATAATGTTGTCATATTTCAAGAATAAAACCATAATATTACGAGAATAACTTAATTTAAAAACAATCAGGGAAATATATCATGATTTACAAGAATAAAGTCATACCCACTTGACGCATAATGGAGAACTTGGAACCTTTTGTGAAGTTATAACTTGCTTTCATTTGGGGGAGATATTGAGTTGATTAGCCCCGCCCACCATCAACATGTTAGCATTAGCCTCGGGACTTTGAAGCGAGTTTTGTTTTGTTTTTTGTTTCATCGTAAGAACTGAACAGATTTGGAGCAAACTGCCTCTTCTGTGGAGGAGGAACGGACTGACTTTATTGCACTGCTGCAAATTTGTGTTCAAAATTTTACAACTTAAATTTTATAAAAGCATGGCAGAATTTTTGTTAAATTATGAGTTAAAAAAAAAAACTACGACTTTATTTCCATAGTGACAAATGTGTTTATTTTTCCTGTGTGGCCTGAGTACACCATCAGATTATTGACATTTTATTATTAAAGGATGGTTTAAGGTAAATATTTTCATACTGTAATTTTACCTTTTTTTTTTTTTTTACATTGAAGTTGTAGTTAACATTTATTATAAGTTATATTTTTCTTGATCATATAGGTCTGTATGTACAACCTGAACTAAAATAACTTTAACATCCTTGATTTTTAACATCCATAAATTCATCCCATGGGCTGGATCGGACCCTTTTTTGGGTGGAATTGGAACAAACATAGAGAAAAATGAATGTTTTTTATGTTTGAGACTATAGAAATGATGGAAATTAACCTTGGTTAAACATATTGACATATATTGTGTTTATAAATATGCACTGTCCCTTTAAAAAAAAATAAAATAAATTGAAATATGTGCATTAATGTGGGCGGGGCATGAGTCAGTGTGTTACAGTCGGATCATTAAACCTATGAGTCTGATCATTGATCAGTCATTTCATTAATGTTAAAACTTTTCTTGACAACGTTTAACCTTCTCTTGAACTGTTGTAATGATTAAACCTTTTCCTCATAAACTGAAATCAGAGGAAAATTTAGTAACGTATCAATTTTATTCATAAATACTGTAAACTGGAAAAAACCGTAACTATCAAAAATAAAGCATCATTTGTCAATATTATCATCTTATTGTCAAGTAATTTTATTTTATCAATCAGTTTATTATTGTAATATCAGCCCAGATTATTTTATTTATTTATTTTTATTCCAGATTCCCTGTTAAAATAACATCACATTTTTCTATTTTAAGTCTTATTATGTTTTATTCCACTTTTATTTAGTTTGAGTCATTTAAAAACCCTAAACATTTCAATATAATCATTAAAACACACACAAATGCTGACCATAATAACCACATTTCACTTTTTATCCACTTCCTGCTTGTTATCTCCATAAACGACGTCTTTAAGGCTGTTTTTTTTTTTTTTTTATTACCGTCCTTCTGTTACTGGATCAGTCTGTCACTGATTCACCGTCTCCTCACGTCCGACTGATCCATGTCCGACGCTGTAATATTAAAGTCATTTTAAAGGGATTACGCCCCCACCCCCCCACCCCCGGTGTTAGCTGCACCCAGAGGGTCTGTGATGGAGGATGGGGTGGGGGGGACAGATCTGTGGGGGTCCACAGGAGGCTTCTTTTCCGGGGTTTAGGTCCAGAGCATTTACTGGCCAAAATAATAAGAATGGTTTTTAATTGAGACGGAAACGAGCATCGGAGCAAAGATAAGGGACTTTAAACATGAGGATGATTTTACTTTAGTCGAGTCGTACTTACGGATGGAGTTATAGACGGACAACGATGAAGAAGAGCAAACACATGAGACGTTAATGTATTTAGAACAGAGGCTCAAACTCACCCACATTCAGACTAATATGACCTCGACTGGGCCGGAAAAATAGTAACTTAATATATTAAAAATAATGACAACTGTAAAGTTTTAGAGTGAAAAAATAAAATTACTTTTGCTGAAATCATTGACGCTATGTGACTGTGTTAATATTCTATGAAACTATAAATGAATGAATTATTCTCACATCACTGGATATCATGATCTGTTGTAGAAAAACACTGTCTTTTATATTATAAAACCATGTGACCTCTGTGTGTGTGTGTCTTGGGATTCACACTAAATCTGAACAGAGTTGACTGCTGTAGTTTGTCATATTTATAGATTTTTGGTCAAGGAACAGACTAGAGGAAACAGCAAGTTGATAGGACCAATAATTTGGGAGACATTAGTTATTTTGGAAAACAATAGCCTTACAATCATGTTGCTACAGCCAGAACGCTTCGGCGGTGACTGCTGGACAAATAAGGTACAACATGTGCAAATACACAACATAAAAACTATCACATCTACAACCTGTTGATCCACATGGGTCAACACAC
>JAPTGZ010248360.1:0-14571 GCA_029814645.1 Fowleria isostigma | reverse complement strand
AGATAGATAGATAGATAGATAGATAGATAGATAGATAGATAGATAGATAGATAGATGGTTGGTTGGTTGGTTGGTTGTGTTCATTTCAATGTGATTTGATTTATACATCCCACTTTCACAAATCATGGTGTCACAGGGATGTACAATAGGGTGCTCTTAGAAGTATCTACATTTTCTCGACTTATTTATTCAGATTTTTTCTTCCCTGTTTGCCAGTTTTAATGTTGTTTACCCACTAGAGACACTGTAGATCATTAGTATTTTAAGATTTTTAAAAAGTTTACACATTAATTGTTTAATAATTTTGGATTTAAGAATGTAGGAATGTGTATAGATAGATAGATGTTTAGTGCAGTGAAATTAATTAAGATCAATATAAAGACTAAGAGGACATAATTTATTGATATTACACTGAACATTGCTCTCTTAATCATGCAAGTATGCAGTCATTAAATCAGTGCTACCCTCTTGTGGTGGGAAATGAGGCAGATTTTTCATAAATGATAAACACAAATGCTTATCAGAAAGCTGTTTTTGTGTTTTCACCTCAGGCCTCTATTAATTAGCTAACACGATATATAATATATGTCATTCCCAGTGAATGTCGCACAGATTCAAGTGGTGCCACTGTCAAAATCAAGCCCCTCTTGAAACCTCTGCTATATTTTTATGTTAAGGATGCGAACACAGCAAGAATTAATTCTTAGAATTTTGCCCCTCAGTTTCCTTCAGCTTGTCATATTAAAGGTGATGAGGGAAAACTGATGCATGCTGTTAAAAGCTTTTATGTGGACAGGCCAAAGTTCAAGTGGAGCAACTTGGCTACCATGTGTAACCAAGACACAGAGACACATAATGATACCAGTGCTAATAGTATATGAGGAAAAGTGTTCTTATAAGAGGAACTGCTTCCCAAAATAGCCGAGTCATATCAGTAATTCAAGCGTAAGTCAAGGACATGGGCACACTGAACATGGGGGAAAGTATAAAAATTTGAACTACAAATCTTACCCCTATTTACTACCTGATAAAATAAGTAAAAATAGGATTTTATTAAAACTGCTAAACAAGAGTATGACGATCCACTCATACCTAAACTGGAGTTAAAAGAGATGAAATTAAATCATGCAAACCCCTTCTTCCTGTGTCTGTTTTTGCATGGATGCTTATACACCAAACTTCCATTAGGGGGCAGTATATGCACATTTAAAAAGCCTTAGTCTATCTGGTGTAATATATTTAATATAATACAAATTTGCAACATAATAAGATAAAATGAGAGAGGATATTTTAATAGAAGACTATTACGCAGCCTAATGAATTAAGTTATGCCTTATGAATTAATTCAGAGAGCAAAATCAGTCTTTGACTATCATGTATTCTGTCAAAAACCACCGATTGCAGATTTTCCAGCCTCTAGATGACACTGATTTGGAATGGAGACGCATTCAGTTTAACAATCATCTTCCTTGTGCGATATATTTTTTGTCAAGACTGGGAAAAGGAAAGCAAGCAAGACTATCCATGCCCAGTGGTTGGTTTGCTGAAATGCTTTTGGCAGGTGTAGCTCACTTGTGCTTACAGAATTAAAGCATATTTTCAAAATAAAAGGCGAGTGGTTCACGTAAACCTTGCGTGCGTAAAATGCAGGATGAATGAATTGACTGATCTCCATTATAGGGAAAAAAAAAAAAAAGCTCGCCTTGCACATTTAAAATCTACTTTCTTTTTATTTTATTTTTTTTAAAAAATAATTCTAGCTCAATCTCTATGAACATCGGAGATCCATGGGTGAGTGTGACGCTGCTTCCTTTTTTTTTTCGGCGCATAGATATGTGGTCCTTTTTTTCATCTCTCTCTCCACTGTACGATAATCGAGGAGGGGCTTGGTGCCGTGGAGGAGGCAGAGCTGAGCTGACCCGCTTGCTGTGGATGTGGATGTGTGTGTGCGTGTATGTGTGTGTGTGTGTGTGTGTGTCGCCTAGCCTACATCCAAGTCAGTTCGCATGCATTAACGAGTACCAGACATCAGGTAGGATTCCGCTTTCCTTTCCTTTTTTTTTTTTTTTTTTTTGTCTTTTTAAGCTGTTCCAGTGCGTGCGTTGAAGCCTGGCCGTTGTTGCTCAAGGTGCTGATCCTCCCAAACGGGCTCCACACGCACAGGGAGGCGGACCGCTTCGATGTTGGCTCAGCACAAGCGCTGCAAACATTTCACATTTACAGCCTTTTTTTTGCTCCTGATCAGTGGGATGTACTCCACCTCACCGTCTCCTTCCTCATCCTCGGATTCAACACCGATCGATTCGCTTCATCCCCCGCGTTATTCCAAGCCTGTCAAATGTGTTTCTTCGCCTAATATGTGACTGACTGTTTTTGACATTGACAGATCAGAGGTAATAAGATGAATATTTCATTGACCTACTTGTTTGGTGTTGTTGCTTGCATGTTAAATATTTAGACTTGCCCAATTTCGTGCCTTGAAGTAGGTTAAATAGGCAACTAACGCAGCATCCTTGTTACTCTGCAAAGAAATGTGCAGTACAGTAACTTGGTCTTGACCTGAATGTTATCTGGATCGGCTCAGCATCAAAGCTGACATTGCCAGTGTGAGATTGGACTTGCAGGAATAGAAGTGGTGATGACTTTGAGTGGGCTGACAGGGCAGACATTGTGTGTAATAGGCAGTTTGGTCAACTTTGTTAAGGGAGGTATGGTTTCCAGTGAATAAAAATTCAATATTTCTAGAATAGAATAGCATTAGAAACAATCTGAGATGAACTTCAGCCTCACCTGGTTATGAAAGTTTCTCTATAGGGCACAGGCAGAATGTACATCCTCTGATCAAACATGAGGTCCTCTTTTAGTACCAAACCATGATGCTTATGTGGTGTGTGAAGGGGAATATTAAGGCCTGTGAAACCCATGATGTGGTTGTTTCACTCAGATACTGAACGGAACATAATCTCAAAAAAAGTGACTGATTGATGGGACCTCAGCTGCATCTATTGAAAATGCATCCTCAAGTAGCTGCTATGACCAGCTGTTTTACTCCACCCTGTCACAGTACAGCAGCTGAGCATCTACTATGAGAGGCATCTTGGATACTGTGGGTCAGTTCAAGGATACTTCTGTGGCAGGGTTTTCAGACTCGAACTGGAGAATGATGTTTTACCTGTCTGATGGATACAAAGGTCAAGCTGTATCAGCATGATGCAGACAGCTGTCATCTTGTAAAGATTTATACAGTAAAGCACTGGTGATGGTGCTGGGGGCTATGTGCCAATTGGGAATACCCGTCCTGAAAATTCACCCCCTCATGGTACTGTAATGCATCAGAGGAGTGCAATAAAAAAGCATCAGTGCTAAAGGAAATGGCATATGTACAGGCTCATCAGTAGTGAAATAGCACAGATGCAAAACAGATGTTTTGTGTTGCTTTATTTGTATAAGATTTACATAGGATGATTAGTTTTTGCATGACGCATAAAAAAGGAATTCATGTAACATGGCTGCATCATGGCTGTTCAGTGTCTCTTAAAATGCCTCCCATACAGGATGCATTCAGTGTCTGTAAGTTAAATATACTGGGTGTTGACAGTTGAAGGTGTCACAAATCAGCACTTATATGCTTTAGCTTTGTTTGTGTTATGAGTGATGGAATAGTTACTCAGCATACCACTGTACTTCAACAGAAATACAAGACATTTAATGTCAGTTTTGTATCTCAACTACAGTCTGTGATGTATTTGAGGCTAAAGATGAAAGAAACTTGGTGTTATTTTTAGATTTTTTCCCCGTATATTTTAACTGGGATCACATGTGCATTAGTTATAATGTCCATAAAAAGGATTTGTTAAATGGCAGATTGGTAAAATGCGCTAGGGGGAAATAATCTTGAGATTACAGTGCTGGAAAAGCTTTAAGTGTTATTGTAAATGGCTTTTTATATAATGGAATTGAGCTGGATTGTCCGTAGGATTAATGCATGTTTTGAATAGCCACAACAGACTTGCATATTGTGTCTGCTTATATTTGTTTGTTTGTATGTATGTACATAGATGAACAATCTGTGCAGCGCCATTATGCATACAAATATCTCATCTTATAGAGCTATCCATGGAATAGCTACACACAGGGGCAGTGGTATGCAACACTTGTGGGTTGATACTATTTGCTAGCACATGTTAAATACAGAGCATAGTACCTTCCCAATCAGAGCATCTGCAGTGAGCACTGTATACTTTCTGAGAGCATAGTACACAGATATAATTAGATCACAACACCACCAATGTCACAAGCTCACATGCAGCATGCATCTGCCGGCAACAACTGATAAAGGCTTACTGTTCCCCAAAACAAAACACAAGATGCTATTGATGATTCCCAAAGGTTACAAAAGCAGTGTTTTCCATTTTGTAAAGCTGTGGCCAAAGAAATCTTAAACATTTTCAGTTGAAGTACAAAACAAAATGTAGAAATTGGAGGATAGTGTAAATATTCAGCATTTCCCCCATGTAATCTTGGAAATTATTGCATACTACAATTCCACTTTGCAGTGGTAATTAAAACAAAGTGCTACTTAAACGGTGCCTTTTCCCATTCATGGCCAGCTACTGAAAGGGCCATTACCACAGTGATTCTGTCTTATGGGAAGCAGTTAAGGGTATCTCTGCTACAGAAAGTTTAGCCCAACTCTGAGCTCTAATTTACTGGGGATCATGGGACTTAAATGTGGCTTTAAAATACACTGCATGCTCTCATGAAGTGTTTAGGCATTCTTCACTGAAATGTTGCAATCCAGACAGAAATACAGACTGTTCCAATGATAATAATATATAAAAAAAACAAAAAACAATAGTAAAGTAATTCATTCCTGAACACATATTTTGATCTGTAACATGTTCGGAATAGTCCGTTTAAAGCCTCAACTGCGTGTTGTTCATTAGAAAATGATTTTCCTCTCAGCTGTTACAGTTGCTCTGTCATCAAGAATACATTCCTGGTCGGAATTCCCCAGGAAATGTTCAGTTGGAGGGTGGGAAGTAGGGGTTTTGGGAGTCATCGGAGAGTGTGATTGTTGAACCATATTTAATGCATGAGTGTGTAGGAGGTGGAAACTAAAACACACCCCATGCTGTCGCTGTGACCCAGTCTTTGTGTTTCATGTTTGCCAGTGAAATAGATCTCTTCTATGCATTTTCTTGCCGCTGTCTGTCTGATCACAGTCTCTTTTGGGATTGGCTCAAATCCAGATCTTTTCTTATAGAGCTGGAGGTATACATAAGCTGGGTGCCATTCACACTCCCCAACCACTACTTCAGTCTGAGTTCATAATATCATGTATTTTTCTCAACAAATGAATGTGGCAGGTGGTCAGAATGTGAGAGCTATAATGCAGATGGGATATTTTTTCCATGAGCAAACACTTGACTACATTCCCAGTACGTGTTAGAAAGTAAGCTTGATTTCAGTTGTGATTACAGATTGTAGTTCACGCTTGAAATAATAATTTTCCTTTATACCAGTAAGTTCAGCATCTGTACTCCCACAGGGCCGTACGTTGTTGAGCTTGTCATGTGTTGCTCTTTTATGTAATTCTCTTTACTCTAGATTTCTGTCCTTTTTTCACATTAGTGGCCAGACAGACGCTATAAAATCCATCATGCAGGACCCTGCATCTTCCATTATTCTAATTTAGTATAAAGTGAAACAAAGAAACAAGAGATTATGTGATAATATATTGAATGGGATGCCTTCCGAGCTGGCCAATACAGTACATGCTAAGTATTTATTGTACAAATGGTCTAAACCAGGCTGCTGTCCTAGTGGTGCATAAGCAGACTCCAGAAGTAGGTCAGTAGATGCCGGCGTGGTGCGGTTCAGGTCAGAAGCAGCGGCACAGCCTGTGGCACTTCTCATCAACGGGTCAAATGAAATGCCACTTTAAGCTAGCAGTCGACAGGTTTGACTGCACTGTCATGCACACAGTGAAGGTCTCAAATTGGGTTAGTGGCATAAAAAGACGCGTGAGCGAGGGTTCCCAGAGACCTGGCTGTCAACTGAAGTAAATAGCTGTCTACTTATCTTGAACTTCCTGGGTGCTTTTATATATAAATATAAATTCCTAGAGTTGACTAAAAATACATACAATTTAAACTAACACAATGCACTTCTATATAACTGCATTTTTCTTGAGTTGGCCAGTATAGAATGTAATTTAACCCTTGTGTGGTCTTCATATTTTTGTTATTTAGCCAGTATTTTTGGATTTGGTGGACTGTATTTGTTGGTTTGTAATTCAACATCCAACAATTTTATGTTAAAATACTCAACAGATGTTTACTTCATCCCAATTGCAAGCAATATAAAAAGCATATGTGTTTAATATTTGCCTTTTGCCTTTGCTAGATCACATTTATGAATTAGTGCTACTCGTTTTGAGTTTAAATCAAAATTAAATCAAGATATGAGAGGGAAAAAATCATTAAAAAATAATTACTCATCATTTTTCCTTTTAATAAAATATGAAAACAAGCCCCACGGACCCAAACACCACACAAGGGTTAAGACAGATGACACCGAGCTTCTATTGGACGAAAAACTTGACTTTGTGCTGAAATTTTTAATATTTTCTGCTTGCTTGAATGTTGCAAGTATTTTGTTAAGACTTGGTTCACCCATTAGGATAGTGGTGGTAGCAACACACTTTATTATTATAATTTTTTTTTAATGGAGAAGATTCAAGTAAAATCTAGGTCTTGGTGTTAAACAGAACCACTGGAATGATGTGGAACTTGACCCACTGCCTGAGGCCAACTGATTATCACTGGTAAAGATCATGTGATACCTGTGCTAAAGATCACGGGATACATAGCCACTGCTTAAAAGGGAAGAGTGCTTGAACTACTGCTCTTTTGTCTCTGATATGTCATTTGTACCATTTTCTTTAGTCATTACTTTAAAGGTTCAGAAATGGTCCTCAGCTGTATTTTTGCAGTGCACGCTGTTGTCTTGGGTCTTGATGAACACAAAATCCATTAAAAAGCATTTATTGCTAAATGGTGTTTGTTCACTTATAAAAGCTGCTTGTGTCCAGTGAATAGTCACCTTGTTGTAACCTGCCCAGTTTCTTTTTACACTATTGTAGGTACTAATGTTTAGAGCATAGACTGCCAGAAGCTGTTTCTTTGTTGGGAACTGTATTTCAAGTTCCGCTCAAAACAAGACCACAACCTTGGAGTCATGTGAATTCACCGTGTCCTTTGAATGACTGTTTCACACTGTCAACTATAAAGTAAAGAAATTGCTCTTTTTATAAAATATACTGCAGATTAGGAGCAAATCCATTTGCTTGTTTTGATTGTGCTCCAGTTTTGTGGCCTGTAATAGAAAAGACATTAGGAATATAGTCTTGCAGACATCAGATGGTTTTTTCCTCTTTGCATGAGCATATTGGGAGTGTTTTTCACTGGCGGGGGGT
The DNA here is from genome assembly GCA_029814645.1 of Fowleria isostigma. Taxonomy (NCBI): domain Eukaryota; kingdom Metazoa; phylum Chordata; class Actinopteri; order Kurtiformes; family Apogonidae; genus Fowleria; species Fowleria isostigma. The sequence continues at coordinate 7,091 of JAPTGZ010248360.1, read as the reverse complement.
CTCTCAGGAACTCCACAGGAGCCAGAGGTCAATGACAGTGAAGCAGGGATCCTAGTGATCGAGCCACTTCCCATCGATCAGCATCAATGATACATCACAGCCAAATACAGCTGAGTGGTAGGGGTCCTTCACTACAGTACAGTTAAGACATTAATCACTTGATGACAAGGTGGTAATGTTTTTAAAAGTGGTGAAAAATTTTTTCCGTTACTGATGAAAATCAAAGGTTAATTCTAGTGTGTAAATTGCCAGTGATGGAAAATGTCCTGGGGTTGAGAGGTTGACACAATTTCAGACAGACGGTGCAAAGGCTAGTTGTGTGGGGATAGAATCTAAATGAGATAACAGACAGATAAAGTAAACAAAGTGATATTGCTGTTGAATGGCATCGTTGATCTTGGTTCAGGGAGAATTGACAAGGCTGTAGTTTCACATCAAGGTTAATTGAGGGCCGTCAGGTCCTTTGTGTGTACAGCAGCTGTCAGGCTGTTTTTGTGACTGCCCAAGGGAGAGGACTCTCCTGTCTGAAGAGCAATGCTGAAATTACTGCTATCCTCTGCTCTGATCCTCTGCAGGCTGCGAGGGTTGCTGACCGAGCGAGAACTCTCCTTCTCTCTCTCCCCCTCCTCTCTGTGTATGTATCTTTCTCTTTCTTTCAGTGTACTGTATCTTTCTCTCTCCTGGCTTATGGCTATGTTGTGTCAGCACCTTGAGACTCACAGAACTGTGGACTGTTCATACACACTCTGGCTGAAATCATTTCAGATGGGTATGGCTGAAGTGCATTTAGCAGCTGGAAGCTGCACTGTATAAGTGATTGTGTTACGTTAGCCTTGGGCATTCAGCTCATCAGCAGTGCATTGACCTTGTGTTAAGGGCAGAGGGACTCTCTGGTTACCTGCAGTGGAAGGCAATAGCTTGAATTACATTCATTGCTCTGTTTTTGGAGATGGAATGATAAAGTTGACTCAGGAGTTTGTGGTATGATTCCCAGAGATAATCCCCATAGAATCCTCTCCTGCACTGAATTCTGCATTTTGATCATACTTGTAGGGAACATTTCCCATGAAAGAGCAAGAAAAGTCCTGAAACAGTACATGTTATAGTGCTGCTAAGGTGGAAGCTGCACATCAATTAAAAACATCCCAGTGTACTTTGACTAATTAATTTGTTCATTTACAGCAAGTACTAAATACTGTTGAAATTATTGTTGTGATTTTTAATAAATGACCTTGTCATTTAAAAAAAACCAAAAAAAACAAAAACAAAACAAAACACCATATATGACGTATGAAAAGCCTGTTCTCAGTTAATATATTACAAGAACCAGACAGGTTGTATATTGAATTTTTGTTGAGCAAGAGAGTGCTCCAAAGGAATGCTCTTGATTTTCTGATTTAAAAAAAAAAATAAAAAAAAAAATGAATTCACAAAACAAAACCTTTTTTAATTGAAGTAATCTAATATTTTTCCCAGGTTCTACTCTGTAGTAGCATGTGAACACTTAAAAGGTTTGTGACCTATGCAGCTATAAATGCACTCATAGACCTTGTCTACAACATCAAATAGATGACGTTGCGGTTCACAAACCTAATATTGATCCGTTGTCAACCTTCTGCCCAAAAATAAATTGGTTTGTAACCTGGAATGTTTATCCCCAGCTGGCATCAAAACTATTGTGGATGTGTTTTATTCTACGGGTCAGAAAGAGAGGATGGAGGTGACATTAACAACACATTATTCTCTGAAAGATTTGTAAAAAAAAAAAAAAAAAAGTGTAATAAAAAAAACAATGTTTGTGATGGTGATTTAGTCATTTTTTTGAGTTATAGGAAAAGCTAGAATGTAACAAAAGCTTGGTGTTTTTACTTGAATAGAAAATTACATAATAAACCCTTAAAATGGGAAAAATAAGGCTCACCAAGATGGATTAAACTGAGCTGGAAGGAAGGAACTTCTGCAACCTAATTAACCTCCTCCAAAGCCAATAGTCCACTCTTCTTCTCATTACACAATATTATTAAACCACAAATGATGACTGTTAGTCAGCTTTTGTTCCACTGGTTAGTGCAACTGATTGTTACCAATAAACAAAGGGCTCATTTGCAATTTGTTATTTTGTGATTATTTCATTTTATTTTTAATATTTTAAGTTGCAAGTGATCCTGGGACCCAGGAATGCTGACGAAAGTGGGGGAAACACCCATGTTTTGGTCCTGTTGATTGTGCTTCTCAAAAACCGATAATGTCACTTTTACCACGTTTAATGCAGACAGTGCAGCAGACAGACAGAACCAGCGTTCATATAACCCCCGTGGCAATAATGTATAGCCAGTGGAAATATTATCTAACATCTGTTCATTTTCTGACTGTTGCATCCTTCTGACCTTATAAATGCGTTGTCACAGCCTTACTTGTGATGTTGATTTTCTGGGTCAAGTGGAACATAAATTCTAAACGGTCCCTGTGGGAATAAGGTCACCTGGCCTGATGGCACAAAATCATTAGCAAAGGAGGAGCTTTTAATTCAATGCAGGTATTAACTATAAAAAACCCTGATGTGTTGTACTGTAACCCTGTTTGGCAGTAAGCTTTTGTTCCAAGCACTGAACTGATAACACAGCCGATAAATATTGACTTGTTTTAGAACATGCAGTATTCGGCAAATCCGAACCGATGTGAACTGATTGAGTTAGCGTTCAATTTCCTGTAACTGTATCAGCAGCCAAAGAATGAAATCAACATCGGCATGAGGCAGGTTCAAATGTCACCTCTTGTCTGTTTGTTTCTTACCTTTTGTTGCTGCTACACAAGAGACCCTCTCAGCGATATTACAAGATACTGTATCTAAGGCTGGATTAGAGTAGCATGCTGAAAAGATGGATCTGACTGAAAAGCATCCTCCCTGTGTGACTTCACACATAAGTACAGTTTAAAAATGATTAGTTTAAGGTTTAGCGTGCAGACATACACAGCAGTCGGCATGCGTGTTCGGTATCTTTTGGCATTCATTGCATTACACAGAAGCATACACCTAACCTCTACAGCGAGAGGATGAAAGAGACCCCAGGCTATAGAAGCTGTTTGTAGATTCAACAGAAATAGCTTCTCATATGGTATCATGTGTACTTAACTATTTGACCCTTTCCCTTCTATTATGCTCTCTAATTTCTTCCCTATGGCTATTCTGTTGTGACAGTGGATTAATCTACGTAGTACAGTAAGACTGTATTGCTATTGAGCGCAATTACTATGTTATTTATAGAAACATTGTTCGGATTAACCCACAGCACTGAGTCATGCTGTAGAAGTTGGTGGGCTATCCAAACAAGTGGTCATTGTTTTGTTGATGTCGTCCTAGTTACAACACAACATGAATAGCCTGTGCTTTTTTGCAAGATGAGATATCGACTTGAAAATGCCCTAAATAAGGCATCTTTTATATCTACTGAATGCACTATGAATGTGCTTGCAGGCTGACAGACAGCTTCTGCAGCACTCAAATGTTAAGAATTTCTCATTTTCATTTTTTAAAAGCAGAGCTGGTCCACTAGTAGAGGCATGCAATAGTAATTGGATAAAGACGTAGCTCCTTGGACATAGCAATAGATTATATTTTTCATAACATACTAGTAATGTACATCACTAAGCTAAACAGAAATGAATCTTTAACATGAAGTGGCCCTTTTAGTGGTGGTGACTGTACATCTTTATGTTACATTCTGCTCTGATTGGAAAAAGCTATTTTATGCACATTTAAGGTTAACCATGAAGTGTAGAAATATGTGACATAGAATCAAATTTGGCATGAAGTATAATATGAGCATTGCTTCGTATCTCAAAGCACATCATCACATGCTTCGATGAAGAGCACTGAGCATTTTCAGTTTTGACAACAGTGGCTGCAGTGCCTCTGGCATCATGCTAACATCCCCTTGAAATACTGTCATATTTCTGTCAATGCTGTAGGAATAGGTGAAGGGGATGCTGATTTGGATTGCTGAGGACACCGTGCAGATACGGTAGCCACAGCACTGTGTCGTTTGACCATGACTTGTAGACCTAGCATAGATGGGACTGAACATTTTATCTTCCCTGTCACCTGTTCACTCAGTCTTTCTAGTCTGTCTTATAACTCATACAGTAAAACATAAAACAATTCCATTTTTATAGATTCTAAAAAGCCAATTCTGCACCATTCTATACCGCATACCCTTCATGTTCTCTGCTCTCTCATTCCTGTGCTGAGCATCAATCAAAATAAACCTGCATCAGGTAACTTATTGTGATCATCATGTTCGAATTTAGTAAGCAGTGGTCTTTTTCATCGAGCAAACATCAAAACATTTTCTCATGCTGAAAACGTGAACAAATTGCCAGGGGTGCGTTTGGCTGTTCCAAATATTTCTAAGAGAATATTTAATGCCAACAAAAACAGCAAAGCAGCAATGAACAATATAAGACACATTTTACAGTACATTTTAAGATGTAATAATACACAAGTGCTTAATTTTCAGGTATATATCTTTTCTTTACCCAAATGGTGATGCTGTGTGTACGTTTAAAGTGATACGGTGTTAATTTCGTGCTGCCGCTACCATCTGTTCAGTCCACTATATGGCAGCTGTTAGCATCCCTTAGCGTCAAGTTTTCAGTTTCTTCAGACAGGAGATGGATGGACCTGCTGCCTGTGGTGGGTGGCTGCCCACCTGCAGTGAACATGCTACCCCTGCTAAGACAAATACATACCCGTGAGATGACACCCTCGCGACGCCAGGATGACGAGAATGGAGCGTGTGCCAATCCGAGGTCAGAGCTCACCCTAGTACTAATGACCAAGACTGTCGAGCTTATAAAAACAGCATGAAGTGGCTGATGTGCGGCACGGTGCCTCTGGTAATTTCTCATTTCCTCTGATTTGTTTTGTGTGTGTCATTCATTATCCATGCTTTATGCCCTTTTCATAATCCAAAATCAAATGTAGTGCTGCCACATGTGGGATTATTGATACTGTTATTTAATGACTGTCAGGAACTCTGGCAGTTATTTGTGATCTACAGTTCATGTGAAGAGCTCATACTGGGAAACATGCACTATATTTACAGTTTGATTTGATTCGTCTATGCCTGGGAAAAGGCTGTCATAAATTACAGGAATCTCATGGAGCGAGGCAGTGTGAAGCTTTATAAATTCCCCACTGGGAGGAGGGACAAAGAGACAGCGAAGGAGGCTGTGCTCTGAAAGGGCGGTCTGTATGCAGCTTCAGTGGGAGACAGCATCCTTGACACATGGCACAACCTCAGAGACATTGCTCAGAATTTGGCTAGCTTGTTGAGTATGTACAACGATACTTTGTGCTCTGTTAGCCTCAGCCTGCAAACCTATCTCATTCAAGCGCTTTTGTGAGATATTTCTTATAAATTAAATGTATTTTAGGAAAACCTGCTCTGTGTTGCAGGACAATACACTCTTGACTGTATTTATTTTCAGCTGTGAGTAAGAATACTAACCATGTAACAGCACTGTGTGACCAGTATCTCCTCCAAACACACCAGGCCTGCACATCCTGGATGTCTCAGTGAGATAGATCTGTCTGCTTCCCTTTGGTGCAGAACCCTGAGACTAATTGAATTACACATCCCCCTTCTTAGTTTCTCCATCCCATGGGAGTGCATAACTAATCATTTGGAATCTCTGTTTTTTAGAAATGTGGAGGGGTAGATATTTCAATGGTTCTCTATGAGCCACCAGCTCTTTAGCCCCTGCCCTTTGCTTTTCCATAACATCTCCATAGCTACCACAGGATTAGATGTCGTCATTCCAGAAGGTTCTTAACCTACTGACCTTGAAAGGCTGTAGTGCAGCCACAGCTGGTGCCCAGATGTACCCCACAAAGCTGCCTTTCCTGCTAATGAAAGAAATGTTCAATGGAAGACGATGACTGACGTCTTTTCCCCAATGGACAATATTTCGATTTTAAGTATAATAATGTCTTAACCAATGCTATGTCTTCCTCTAAATTACATAGTTGTGTTTTATTTTGACATTCAACAAAGAGTGTATTAGAACAAAAATAAATATGTTGCTTTCTTTTAATTAACACATTGATTTGTAACTAAATATTTAACATGTTAAAAAAACACATTCAATGCAGCTGTGTTTTGTGCACTTATTGTGACAGATAATGTATGACCCGTATTAGGCAATAGTGTGGCAACTAGTAACAGTGTTATTAATGTAACCACGTTTTCATCAGTGTGGCGTTAGTGTCACTGTTTTCAGAATCGAATGGCTTTTCAGTTGTTACTGAACCTCAAAGCACAGCAGAACTTTCTGCTGATGAGGATATGAAGCCGTCTCCATGCATGCACAGACACATGTGCATGGCTGATAGGAACATCTACCAATGCAGTTCTGTGTAACCAATACCAATTTTTTGTTTCTTGATAATGCAAGCAGACTGATCAGTCACAGTGTTCGGGTTCTGTGGAGTTAAGTCTCAGAAGAATCTGTCCTTGTTATTTTTTTTTAGACACAGCTCTATATAAAGGTTTAATTGTTTTACATTAACCACATATTTTAGGAGTGGTTTGATAGTACTTCTTAAAATTTTGGCCCAACATTCACTTGTACATAATAATGAATTGATCTGGTTTTGGAATTGAGAGAATGGCATAGATAGATGATGATGGATGGATAGCAAATGCATCCGATTAAATTTTGTTCTTGTTTAGTTTTGGAGAATTGTGCATCTTTCTGTAATACAACTTCCATGTACAACAATTATTTTTTCTTTATTTATATTTGTACATATTAATATACACAAAGCATTTTTAATGCTTTGTGTGTGAGCTTCAATATATTGCGTTAGTTTATACTTTGGACTGTGGTTTCTTACAGTTCATTCATTCTTTCATTTTCTGAACCCGCTTTATCCTCACTAGGGTCACGGGGGGCGCATGGAGCCTATCCCAGCTACTTAAGGACGAAGGCGGGGTTCACCCTGGACATTTCACCAGTTCATCACAGACTGACATATAGAGACAAACATCCACTCTCACATTCACACCTATGGACAATTTAGATTAACC
>JAPTGZ010248262.1:0-14572 GCA_029814645.1 Fowleria isostigma | reverse complement strand
GAATAATGGACCCATTGTCAGCGCCTTGAGTATACCTTAGGTTATAAAAAGAGCGCTATATAAATCTAATCCATTATTATTATTATTATTATTATTAAAAAACAATTGGATAATTTCAATAGCAAATGTGTAAGCATTTTGATAAATTGTGTATTTCTACAGGTAAACCAGCGTCCAGCAGCTCAGACGCCTGCAGATTCTGTGGTACGAGGAATGGCACTGAGCTATCTGCAGTGGGAAGTGTTTGTTCAGACCCAGACTGCCAGGTATTTCATCAACTGACAGGCAAACTGTATCTTGATTTCAAGATTGTTTTTTTCTTTGATAGAAAATTTGGAGCATTTATATAAAATACCTATCATATGAAGTTTTGCTGTGCTGAATGCAGTTCAAAATAATGATGACTGAACCATAGAATTTTAAATATTTTGCCTCCCTCTCTAAAATATTTGCATTACCATTGTTGAAGTTTGTCTAGTTATGTAAAACCGCCTCCAAGCAAGCAACCATACACTGAGAATGTAATGACTAAGCAATAAGGCAGGCCTGGCAGCTTTTGGCACCTTTTTCTTTTGTATGGGTTTAAGCATAATATGAGGCTTCATCTCCCCTTGTGTAAATGTTTCACCAAATCACTAGCTCCCACCAATCTTTGCCAAGGAATAGTCTCTGCAGTCTTGGCTTAGTGCCACCACACATGATTGTGATTGGTTTAAAGAAAACCTCTTTGCAGCACTGGCACGTGAGTGGATAACTTTCTATGTGAGACTAGTTTTTAAAATGGAATTAATGGAAGATGTTATCCAAGCACTTCAAAGAAAGCATGGGTATTATAATAACATTACACACACTACATAATGTAGTATTAAGTTTTAGTTGGGCTTTTTATTTAAAATACATCTCAAAAATGTCAGAGATAATGATTAGTTTTACCAAAAATAACCAATTGCCAATGTCTCTGATGTCTCCACAGGAATACGCCAAACTTGCCTGCAGTAAGACTCATCCTTGTGGACACCCTTGTGGTGGAGTTAAAAATGAAGACAGCTGCCTGCCTTGTCTACATGGCTGTGACAAGAACACGGGGTGTCTGAAACAAGATGCAGATGACATGTGTATGATCTGCTTCACAGAAGCCCTGTCGGCTGCTCCTGCTGTACAGGTAACTGTAAATGTGACCGTGTCTCTGCTGGTGTTGGGTATGCGTTAGGATTAAATTGGTCTTGTTTAATGGTCTGTCTTCTGTTCCCAGTTGGATTGCACTCATGTATTCCACCTTCAGTGTACTCGTCGAGTTCTGGAAAATCGCTGGCTTGGGCCCCGAATCACTTTTGGTTTCATGCTGTGCCCTATTTGCAAGGTGAACATGGTCAGAGTCTTTGAAGAGATATTAACTAAGTAACCAAATGAGTGGAAGTTGTATCCACTTAACTACAATCCTGTTTAGTTCAGTGTGTTTAAAGTCTATGTAAATTCTGACATTTTACATGTTAGAAGTTTAGTGCTGAATTGCACCCAAATTTATTATATATATCTTTATGTGCTGGAGTGATTCCTTTTGTTATTTTTTTTGTCATCTGACTCTTTTGGCCATTATGACATTTGTTGTCATTTTGCTTCCGGAGCAAAACTATAAAACCATTACATATTTTTCCCAGTAAACTTCTTGAGAAACTATTCATTCCGCTTCTGTCAATAAGCCATTAAAAAAAAAAAAAAAAGAATAAACATTACTAACAAGAAGCACTTTTGAATTTTGTGGGGTTGGGGGATAAGCTTTCCTCTGATGACTCTAGTTATATGATGTGACAAACTCAGAGGACAGTCATTACTGTTTCTGTTTCAGGATTTTAAGTGATGCCCCTTTGATCTCGTATAATTATGAGCATTTTTTCTCCCCTGTTTGTGTCCAGAACAAAATCAATCACTCTGTGATCAAGGACCTGCTCGACCCCATAAAGGAACTTTATGAGGATGTGAGGAGAAAGGCTTTGATGAGGCTTGAGTATGAAGGTTTACATAAGAGTGAGGCAATAACGACTCCGGGTGCACGTTTCCACAATGACCCAGCAGGATTTGCCATGAACAGATATGCATATTATGTCTGCTACAAGTGCAAGAAGGTATCAAATAAGCCAAAATTTGGAGATATTTTTATTTGAGTGTTTTGAGGATTTGAGAATTCACATTATTCTGTAATTTCAGGCCTATTTTGGAGGAGAGGCTCGCTGTGATGCAGAAGCAGGGCAGGGAGATGACTATGACCCCAGTGAGCTGATCTGTGGAGCCTGCTCGGATGTCTCCAGAGCTCAGGTGGATCATTTATACCTGGTCATGTTGCCGCTATAGCTTATCTGTAATCACATATGATTTCTAAAGTGAACACAGCTCCTGATGTTTCACCTATACTTTTTCCAGATGTGTTCCAAGCATGGCACAGACTTCCTTGAGTATAAATGCCGGTATTGCTGCTCTGTGGCTGTTTTCTTCTGCTTTGGCACCACACACTTCTGCAATGCCTGTCACGATGACTTCCAGAGGATGACGAGTGTCCCCAAGGAGGAGCTGCCTCATTGTCCTGCAGGTGCTTAACAGTTCTATTGACTACACTATGCAGAAAATATTTAATTAGACAACCTGTTCATGTATACTTTGCCCTTTCTGTCACAGGGCCCAAAGGCAAGCAGCTGGAGGGTACTGAGTGCCCTTTGCATGTGGTTCACCCACCAACGGGGGAGGAGTTTGCTTTGGGCTGTGGGGTGTGCCGAAATGCCCACACCTTTTAAAACAACAGAAAAAGAGACCTTTACTGAAAACCAGTTTGTCTACTGTGATTTCTGGCTGCTGCTGAAGCTCAGCCACGAAGCTTGGCTCTGGCATTGTCAAGTCTCCTGGACACCGGACCGGGATTCTGCACTAAGCCAGGAGTCCTCAGGTCTGCTCTTGTACCAACATCAGTATCCATGCCCTGCTATGAACATGAGTGGTGGCTCCTTTGGATCCCGAGTAACCTGAAACAAAAAAGAACAATAGGTTTAAAAAAAGAAAAAAGAAAAAAAGAAAATAACTTGTGACGTGTTTGCATGCGGCCGTTGTATTCCCTCGGCTTCTATAGACGTTGCACACCTCCTGATCACTGAAGTGTAACAATACAAGATTAAACAATGAATAGAAAATGAATTTGCTTAAGGCAACTGTGGATCAGTGTGGGGTTTAAAAAAAAGGAACAGGCCGTATTTCCAGCTTCCTATAAATTTAAAATATTGTTGTATGTAAACTTTTTCGTAATCTTGTACAGTATTCTCCACTGTCAAGTGCATCATGGGTTGACGGACAAAAGAAAGGAAAAGACTGTTAAGAATATTATGTTTGGGAGGAAAATAGTGTACGATTTATCTAATCTTGTATATAATGATACTATTCAAAATAGCTGTATTCCGAAGTTGCTACTCTTCACTTCAGTTTTGTTTGATATTCTGGGTTATGTTTTGAGCCAGAACTTTTAATGAAGTGCAATACTGGGTGTGCCTCCTATTTTGCAGCTGTTTAACCTATGGAATGTATGTCAATAAAGCCACTGTACATTTTTATACAGTAGACAGTCGTAATTTGCCCTCTTCTAAATGTCAGATCTCTTCTGTTGTCTGGAAATGAGAAGAATGAGCCTGGCACATGCAGTGAATGATGGTGGGTGTAAATCCTATTTGCAGCTCTTTCAAAGGAGAATAGTACCAAATCCTTCAGTAACACAAAAATAAACAAAAAACCTCACAATGAGACTGATTACAGCTGAATGATGATGAAAGGGCCAGTCCTCACACCAAATAAAATTGTGCACCTGTAATGCTTTTCCCAAGTAGGAGGCAAGGGGGGTTGGGTTAGAGGAACAGAGTGTTGAAAAAAAGCAGCTGCTGTTATATAAAAAAAGCTTAATACTTGTGAATCTGCTCTGTAATATCTGTGGTGGATGGAGTTGAATGGTAATAAACCAGGTTCTCTGTTTCGCAAGTTTACACTGTGTCATTTTTCTTAAATGAGTGTTGACATTCTCATTAACTCAGAAGACTCCTAATTACTGCATATAAAGGTTAAAAAAAAACAAAAAACCCAAGCTGAGGAGTTAAAAGTCTTGAACACTGGTACCAAGAAAAACTTGACACAACTTTGTACTGCAGCAGAGAGGGAGAAAAATGAAGACGTATCACTCTGCCAATTTTTCCGTAAACCAATATTGGTTGGATTGATTTAGAGTTTGGTTCTGTCAATGAATTTATTGGGGATAAGATTAAATTTTGCACTATGAGTAAATGGTCATTCAAGTAAAAAAATTTCTTTGATACCGTCAAAGCACACGTCTACACCTTTAAAGCAATCCAATAACAGGCAAATTGCAGAAATTCCCACATGTAACACAAGTATGTTGATACATGCAGCACTCATTTGTCGTGCATTTTGACACAAGTGAATAAATATTTTGTGTTTGTGCAAAGTCTGCTTACACGGATCTGATCAGAATGAGGGGAAAAAGAGGAAAACGTTTTTTTTTTTTCCTCACCTCAAAAGTGAGTCATCTATCTAATAGAGACGATCTTTACCAACAGCCATTTCGCATTGGATTTCCCATGGTGCACCGCTAGAGTCACAACAACACTTCGCCATTTCAGTTTTAGGGGGGGCCGTAACTCCCGCGAAGGAATTAGGTCAACTGAGCGGAGGTGCTTGGCGGGGTCCGTTTCTTCATTAAAATCATCTTCTGCTCTTCTCGATAGTTAACGGCTCTGGCATTGTGCTCCGATGCGTGTTATTTGGTTCGTACGAATGAGCTTTTCTAGCGTGGGCCCGGGCTGAAGTGTCAAGTGAGTTGTCGGATTTTCCTAACAGCTAACAGCTAGCAAGCTAGCTGAGTGTAAACATCAAGGTAGGCTGGGTGGCCAAAACTGTCTGTCAGTTGTTGTAGTTACACTAGTGAACGTCTTTGTTTGAAATTACTCATTGATTATTCTTCTGTTTGTACTTGCGTTATAACCTAGAAATAGCCTGGCAATAGCCTTATACCTATTGTAGCTAAATACCTTAAATGCTCCTGTAGCTATAGAGCTAACCTCGCTAACGTTTACGTTCATTTACGTTATTACTGCGTTGGTAAACAGCCGGCAGCGGAAACGTTTTGTGATTCATTTATAAATACATATATAGATTTTTGCAGGAAGGCAAAATGTGTAGGACAGTGGGTACATATAGACAAATATGCTTCCCCAGAATGCAAAAACGTGGCCTTGTGCGTATGCACATTAATATCATGATGCTGATCAAAACTTGCACACCGCACGTTCTTATACCGATTCATGCACGAATTCCCCCTATAACCGAGTAGCCGGGTTTAGTTACTACATTTAGCACCAATGTGTCAGGTTGACGTTGACTTCTAAGAATGCTGAACGATATCTGTTTCATAAAAAAGACAAATGACCAAGAACCACTCCCACCCACTCTAGGCAGAACAGCTCCAGTTACAACAATATTGTTATTGTACGTCAGTACACATATTGTACGTCAAAACCAGGGACTTCTCATGTAAAAAAAAAAAAAAAAGAGGGACCTCTTTGAAGGCATTGGGATTAAAGCTGAGATGTAGAGCTACTGAGAACAGTATGAGTAATCACTCGTTAAATAAGTGTTGAATTCAGTGTTTGATGGTAAACAAATGTATTTCCTCTGTTCAGAATGAAGCGGATGAAAGGAGGTGAGGAGGGCAGCAATGGCTCCCCTAGTAAAAGCTCACCAGATGCTTGCAAAAAGATGCGGACGCAGATGAGTGAGGAATCCGAGGCACTGGGGGTCAGTGAGTCACCAGAGGGTAACTGGGCTCGGCTGCCTCAAGAGCTGCTGCTCCACATCTTTCAGTACCTTCCTCTGCTGGACCGAGCTTATGCCTCGCAGGTGTGCCGTGGGTGGAATCAGGCCTTCCACATGCCTGAGCTGTGGAGATGTTTTGAGTTTGAGCTCAACCAACCAGCCAGCTCCTACCTTAAAGCCACACATCCAGATCTCATCAAGCAGATCATAAAGAGACACTCCAACCACTTGCAATATGTCAGTTTCAAGGTGAGAGATGCAAAAGCAGTAGTTTGTGAAGCCGGACTGAATTTTTTTTGCTAGGTCCGTCTACTTTATGAATTTAAAATCTACATGTTTGTTTGTACTTGCAGGTGGACAGTAGTACAGAGTCCGCAGAAGCAGCTTGTGACATTCTTTCACAGCTGGTGAATTGCTCACTGAAGACCTTGGGGCTCATCTCTACAGCAAGACCCAGTTTTATGGAAGTTCCAAAGGTATAATCACTAGAAACAAGAGGGATGTGCATGTTATAGATTATAATTTACAAACAAATCAGTTGGAATGCAGTGCAATTCTGTTCTGTCCTGTTGATCACAAATCATTAATGGGTTGTTAGTGTTATCATGAGCTTATCTTATGCCTAATATGGAGTGAGGATGTTGCTGAAAACAGTGTCTATTGTCATGTGTGTCCAAGGACAAGGAAGTAGTTATATGAAGTTGTTTGTACAAGTGTTATTTTGTCTGCTTTACTACACACTGAGATCTTTCCTTGAACTTTTCAAGCTCACTTTGCCCTTGAAAACTGTTGACAATGCATGTGTTAGTTTGTTTATACAAACTTTACAATCTTTGGCCCTGAAAAACCACATACGGTTGGAGAGTTTTTAAAATATACTTTTCCAGTTCTGGAAACACCATTACAAATAAATTACATGAAATTATTAGAAACTTGAGGTTTAGGGCTGAAAACTCCTCCTTCAGGATAGTGTGGTGGTACATATAGGTTCATTGTCCTGTCGATGCCCCTAATCACAATGCTGGACTTGACCCCAAGTGCATTCAGTGGCAGCTCACAGCTAGGAATATGCTAATGCTAATTACCCATATTTATTTGTATAGCACAATTCATACACAGGGCAGTTCACAGTGCTTTACAAAAATGGAAAACAGGCAAGTTAAAAACGCACAGTTACAGTTAAAACACAAGTAATAATCAGTTAATGCTAATGCAGGTACTGTGTGTGTGTATTAGGATGGATAAAACGCAGAGACCAACAGTGAAAATAAAGTGAGTTAACATTGACCTTAATCTTTAGAATCCCTTAAATATTGTGAAATAAATGCAGCAAATACAAGTGAATTAATAGTCAAACATTTCAGTGAAAACAAAATGCATGATATTACTTTTAGAGCAATAAAATAAATAATTTTAGGGTTGTTTTTTCTTTCAAAGGGATGAACAATATTTGACAGTTGTTGTATGTTTAGTCCCAATGAGCCATAGTGAAATTCACAAATCTGTAAGATTCAGACACTTTATGATTTTTAAAAAATGTTCTTCACCTACTTAAAGATTGTCTGTGAATGAACTCTGTATTTTACATGTTCTAATGCTTTGCCAATCTTGTTCATCCACAGTCTCACTTCATCTCAGCTCTAACGGTGGTGTTTGTCAATTCCAAATCGTTGTCTTCACTGAAGATTGATGACACGCCGGTGGATGACCCCTCTCTGAAGGTGCTGGTGGCAAACAACAGCGACACCCTGAAGCTTCTGAAAATGAGCAGCTGTCCTCACGTCTCCCCAGCAGGTACAATGACATGCCGATGCAGCTTTGTCATCTTGTTGGCGTGTGTTCATTTTTCCTTGTTATTGCTGATGATGTTGAAAGCAGAACAGATTTTCAAACCTTCTTTGCGTTTATCTTTTCAGTAAGATGCTTCTGATTTTTCATTTTCTGTGGTTTTCTTTAAAAGCCTGTAATTTTACTGTCTACCCTTACACGTTGTTGTCATTTCTTGTAGTAGAACGACAACTGGCAGATATGAGTACATCCTTTTCCTGTTCATACATACACTTCCTGGAAATATTTTTACATTGCGCATTCTCAACCCAGGAGCAGAAATTAGGGCTGGCCGGAATGCTTTGAAAGATTTGTTCTGTTGGAAATAAACTTAAATCTTATGATAGATGTTAAAAGTGATAGTTTTGAGAACGGCTGGGAAAAAAATTGATTTAATAAAAAAAAAACCATTTTTTAGAGCCCATTAAGTTTTATTTTTTAGGAAATTGATTATTTTATCGCGCAAAAAATATAGGTATTTTGAGAGGTAGAGAGCGGCTTATTCCTGAGAATGGTTCCACAACTTCAGTCATTTGGAATTGGTTTGAATTTGCAGCATCAGATATAGAACAGGAAAATCCTTGCTGTAAAATATAGTTTGTTTGTTTTTTTCAATTTTGCTGTAAAATATGAGGGTACACGGTGTCACTTTGTTGAAACCAATGACTGCCTTTGCTTTTTTCAAGGTCTGTCTCAAGGCATTTAAACTGAAAACAATGAAGTTAATGTTTTTTCAATATATTTACTGTCTGCACTCATGTTCTTTTCAATAGGGGATTGAAAATCAAATCGAAAATTGAGTTTTTCATGAATGAATTGTAGCCCTGCGATGAGCTAGTGAAATGTCCAGGGTGTACCCCGCCTTCGCCCTTAAGTTAGGTTTAAGTGTTACAGCATGTATCTGAAATAACCAACAGTGACACTGGCAGTAACAAAAAATGACAGGCGACTAGTTATGACTAAACTTGCAGGATGTCTCAGAAAAGTCAGATTCTGGAAGTATCCAGAAGAAAAATGATGATCACAGTAAAGAAGGAACTGGCAGACTTTTTGAAAGGCAGGTCAAAACCTGATCCTAGTCCTCTTGGGTGGGGGAGACGAATTGCAGACTGTTATCTGTGTTAAGCAACTGCCGCAAAGTTGTCTACTTTACACCCCTTGTCTAAGCAACCCTTTCAGATTTTTTTAAAGCTGGCTTTACTCTAAACAAACCTGAAACTGCCTTGTTTTCGAAGAATGTCAATGTATAGATTTCCCCATCATGCAAACTAAAGCAATTTAAGCAGAAGGCCCATGTCAAAACTCCAGACAGGTTACCCCATATATTCAGTATGAGATAAAGGACAGAATTGAAGATAAAACAAAAATGTAAGAATGTCAAGATGACACTCAACACGAAGCCCTCATATTTAATTTTTTCCATCTTTTAATAAAAACAAGAAATGATCAGCAGTATGAAACTGTGTCTGTGTTTGCAGGGATTCTGTGTGTGGCAGACCAGTGTCACGGCCTGAGAGAACTCGCCCTCAACTACCACCTCTTGAGTGATGAACTGTTGTTGGCCCTCTCCTCTGAGAAACATGTCCACCTGGAACACCTGCGTATCGATGTGGTGAGCGAGAACCCAGGCCAGCACTTCCACACCATCAAGAAGAGCAGCTGGGACGCGATGGTGCGGCACTCGCCCAAATTTAACCTGGTCATGTACTTCTTCCTGTATGAGGACGAGTTTGGCCCTTTCTTTAATGAGGAAATCCCTGTCACGCACCTCTACTTTGGCCGCTCTGTTAGTAAGGAGGTGTTGGGCCGGGTGGGCCTTCATTGCCCCCGTCTGGTGGAGCTGGTGGTGTGTGCAAACGGCCTGCGTCCTTTGGATGAGGAGCTGATCCGCATCGCTAAACATTGCACCCAGCTGTCGGCCATTGGCCTGGGTGAGTGCGAGGTTTCCTGCAGCGCTTTTGTGGAGTTTGTGAAGATGTGCGGTCGTCGGCTCTCTCAGCTGTCCATCATGGAGGAGGTGCTGATTCCAGATCACAAATACTCCCTGGATGAGATCCACTGGGAGGTTTCTAAGCATTTGGGCCGGGTCTGGTTTCCAGACATGATGCCAACGTGGTAAAGTGCAAATTAGAGGGGTTTCAGATTTGTCAAGTACGACATTGACGCCCTCCATGTTTGCATTAAATGTTCAGCAGTAGCCGAAGATTTGGTGTCAACATGGTGAAGAGAAACTTGAATTCCTGTGTGTAGTGGGTGAGGTATGTAATACGGCACCTGACTGCTGTACAATGCTATCATGTCATGCAGATACCATAGAAAGCTCTGCCTGTTAACTAAATGGAATCATGCTTCGCCTAATCCTGTGACAGAACCCACCCGGCCGGTGGCTTTGTGCATTGAACAATCAGATGAAGAAAAAGGACTTAAAAAGTAATGTTTTTATTACAGTTGCAAAGTGATCTCTACCAGTGCGGTAGCCTGGTTATGATGATCTATATTATGAGAGATATTAGTAAATAATTGTATGCGTGTGTGTGCGGGAGTGACTGCGTTTTAATGTTTCTCAACATTGTGGAGTAATTTGGGATAATTAGGCGCATAACAGCATGTTGTTACACTACCACTTGGCCTATCTAAATCCAGTCTGAGATAGCAGCTCTGCACTCTGTAACAGTGTGGTTGTACTCGTGCATATTATGTGACAGACGGTGTTTTGTAAGGTGTAGCTGAGGGGGTGGGGAGTGGGGTCATTTATTTACTAAAGCACGGTTGCATCCTACACCTCACTTCAGACTAGTTTAAAGCAAACAGTAGTGTTGATTACATCTGGCTTCTCCTTATTCGAGCTCTATCATGCTTAGTGAAAAAATTATACGATTCCAGGAGTTGTGTGTGTGTGTGTGTATAATGAAAATGAAAAGCTGGCTAGAACAGAAATGTGTATATAGGTCTCTATTT
Organism: Fowleria isostigma; assembly: GCA_029814645.1. Lineage (NCBI taxonomy): Eukaryota > Metazoa > Chordata > Actinopteri > Kurtiformes > Apogonidae > Fowleria > Fowleria isostigma. Next base: position 3,931 of record JAPTGZ010248262.1, on the reverse strand, counting down.
GTGATGTGAAGGTGTACAGTGTTGACTGATGTCATGGATTTTGATTTTCTCCTAGTTATGCAGATTTTTTTTTCCTGCATCACACGCAAATTGGCTTGACAAGTGAATTTCCTTTGTATAAAGATCAAGGTCTCTTACAGTGATAGATTTCCTAAGCACTTTACAAAAATACCAAATACAAAGCAGGGCCTTCTGTTAAAGGGCACTAAATCCTCCTATCAACACAAAGGTTTAGTGATCTGTTTTGTCTTAGTTGCACCCAATTTTAAATGATTATTTATACTGTACCTGGTTCTGATTGATCAGGACAGTATGTCGTTGTAATAAGGGTATTCTTACTGAGGAAAAAACAATCAAGAGAAATAATTATATGTATATATAGATAATGAACAGAAATGTCTGAATTTGAAGGTTGATAATGGTGTAGGGGTAGACCGATATATGGGCTGCACGATATATAATTTTTTGGAAAGACAATATTTGATCAATTATAAACATGTTATAAGATATTTGGTCAGGCACCTGTGTGGGAAGCACTTGAGAAGTTAATTTTTTTTTTTAAAGAACACTATGTGTACGTGTAGTAAAAATTATTTTACTAATATTGCTGCATAAAAAAAATATGTTTCAATTTTATTTTTGCTCAATGTGCTCAAAAAAAACCCAATCAACCTCAAAAAACAGCTGTAGATATCAGTCATCAGGTGACCAAATTTTTAAAAATCAGTATTGGTATCGGTCTTATAAAAACCCATATCGGTCGACCTCTATGGCAAGTGTCCAGCCTTCGTGGTCAGATTGTTTTGGATTCATTCAACAATACTCTAGTATTTGCAGCTTACAACAGTGCACACTGGGAATGCAAAAGGCCTTTTGTTTCTCAGGTGCATGAAATAATTCTATTGCCTAAATAGGTTTCATTTGTATCTTCTGCTATTTGCCTGTTGAAGCTCTAAACCTTGGCTCTTTGTATTGAATATCTGCCCTCCTATTAGCCCATGTTTGCTCTGTGTTGTGTCATCGCATAGTACAAAAAAAAAGGAGAGAACGCAGTATTCATTTTGTCATTACAAACACTGTCTCGGCAGCCGTCGTCTGCGCTCCCGTCCAAACATCCACTCGCTTCAGTTGAAAGAGATTCGGCAAGTCAGATGAGTGAAACAATCTTTTTCCTTTAAGAAGGAAGTCAATTGCATCTGTATATAAAACGCTGTGTGTTTGATTATTATGAATAGAAATGTACTTATTTCTGTATTTCACCCTCTGTCAGGGTTCGAAGTTTCCTTAACCAATGGCTCTTGTCTTTTATAAACCAGAGTGCGAGTTATCCTTTACTAGATGGATCTTTTTTCATACTGTAGTCATTAGAGAAGCAGTGTAATTTATTGATATGGATACAGCTTTTGTAATTAATTTGTGTTATTCGGTTATAGAAAAGAAAGAATCATCATAACTCGCAGATCAATGGCAAGCTTTTCTTTTGGAGGGGCTTGACACGTCCAACTCTGTCCTGATTATTTTCTCACATACACAAAGTCCAAACGTTTCCACTCCACCACCGCTAAACGTTGAAACGGACAAAGCGGAGGTTTTCACAAAACAAAAGGAAATTTAATCTCAAGCAAAATTAAGATGGATTACAACTACCCATGCACTCATTTCTGCAGGAAAAAACAGTCAACACTTGTGACTTTAATTGTGTTAAGGGATTTAATTTCCAGCAGGACAATGGCCTTTAAAAAACACAATGAAGCTGTTGCACAGAATGAAGTGCAGATGGTTTCCCTCTTAGGTTACCGGGGTAACGATGGGGGAAACAAAGAAAAAAACTAACGAAAGACAATAACTTGGATAATTCTGCAAAAAGTGGTCAGAATTGAGCAGATGTTAAATCTCGTACAGACTTGACTGTATTTATTATTAAAGCATATACAAGTGTATTTAAATTTGGCTAAATGCATTTCACTGGTGGTGGATGAACTTTTGGACATTGCTGCATCTCTTTTAGGATCTGTATGTAACCTAATTTTGAGGTTTCATATTCCTGCAAAGGTCAGTTTCCTGTAATCCAGATACTATTAGATATTCACACAGCCGTAACGTAGACTACAACTGAAACGTGTTAGTATTATTGGATGGAACTACTGTAGTCTATTGATAGTACTGGTCTTTTATCACCAAAAGTAGGCGCCTGCTTGTGTACAGTAACATATCTGATCATGTTTCAGAGTTTGTGCAGTGCATTAGACCGTTGCCATAACAGTAGCTCTAAAGTTAAACTCCTTTTTATCGATTGAACATGTGAAAGCAGTAACTAATAAATACTGATTCTGCAAAGAAAAAAAAAAAAAAAGAGGTTTATTTTCTGGCTTTTATTTAGAAATCCAGAAAATTTGACAAAACAAAGAGGGAAGGATATTTACTTTTCATCCTTATACATCTTTGTCTGATTTTACTCATTGTTATTGGGAGTAAACTGGTGTTGTCCTTCAGTTTTGCTTCTGTATGGCAAATGCTTTGTCTACTTTGCTTTTCTGGTCACCTGTCATAAAATTCAAATTATTGTTTTGGACATGTGATCTTATACTGGTAATAAAAGGTTGTAAATGTATTCTTGGTGTCTGTCATTGAAACACTGCAATACATCATGATGCACATAACACACTTTTATTAAAATGTTAAGGTAAAAAAATTATACTTATGTACATTTTTCAAACTGTAAACATCTGATTCATAGGGTTTGGGTATATGGTCATCCATGTAGCTTTGTGTTGTTACAGAGCTTATATTTGTTCCCAGTTTCTGTCTAGAAATGCAAGTAGCTCAGAACAGAATTCTGAATGTGATTTTGAGAAACAGGTTCTCATGTACTGTCCAGTTAATAGCTGGTTAGATAATATATTAAGTTCGGAACAGGTTAAAAGTGACAGAATTTCAGAACGGCTACAAAAATGAACCTTGAGATATTGAAAAGCAATTGTGAAAAATATTGTCTTTGAGTTAAAACAAAAATGACATTCATTTGTTTTGTCTTAACCCATACAGACCTAAACAGGTACTGGTGACCAAAAGCATTTACTCTAATATTTAACCATGTAAAGCCTGAACCATTAACTAATTGACAAAAAATTCAAATTCTTTGAAACTGGAGCCCTTATTGGTCCTTCTCAACAACCAAAACTTTTTTTCCAAATATCAATTTCCATGTATGAATTTCAATTTGTATCATATTTGATACACTGGGTCTCAAAGCTCAAATTTTTTTTTTTAACAAAAACACTGTAACACAAATTATTTAACTAACTGATAATTCCAAACATACATAACATTTTCCAATGCTACAATCATGCAACAATGAGAAATCCAATGAAAGTCTGGAGGACATCCTGTAACATCGCTGGAAAGGCCTCTAGTGAAGTCATTACTGCCTACTGGTGGATTATCCATGTGTTACATCTAATTGTACACGTCAGGTTTTTCAAGAAAAAAAAAAAATCACTGATCATGTAGAGGGCTTCAAAACTCATGTATCAAATATGATACATTTGAGATAATAGGTTTAATACCTATCAATCTGCTAATCCTATCAATGCATGTCTATAATTGGTGTAAAATGCAGTTTGTCATCAGATATGACCCATTTGAACGTTCAGAGGCTCCGTCGTTACTGTGTAACACTGTCATCTTCTACAACATTGATTCACCAGTAAAACTCATGGAGTTGGATCAGTGATAGTAGATGGAGGTTCTTGTTTTTATGTTCAGTTATGGATATAATTTGCTGAAAAAGTTATTTTTTCATCGGTTTTCTCTAGCAAAATAACCTTTGAATTTACTCTGAATTTTAATGAACATATCCATAGGTGTGAATGTGAGAGTGATTGGTTGTTTGTCTCTATATGTCAGCCCTGCGATGAACTGGCGAAATGTC
>JAPTGZ010247392.1:0-14580 GCA_029814645.1 Fowleria isostigma | reverse complement strand
CTGCGATGAACTGGCGAAATGTCCAGGGTGTACCCCGCCTTCACCCTTAAGTAGCTGGGATAGGCTCCATGCGACCCACGTGACCCTAATGAGGATAAAGCGGGTTCAGAAAATGAATGAATGAAAGATAGGTAAAGATGCGGTTCCATGTGGACATGGTCTTAGAGAGTGTGAAGGCCACAGAGTTTGTGTTTAGTTTTTAGTGGCACATACAGAGATATTTAACACTGATGATTCACTGTGTCCCTCAGTGTCATACTTTATTAAGCATAACTGAATGCATCTTAATAAAATGTATCTATTTACTAAAATAAAATGCATATTGACACCCATGTTAAGAGACTGGAGCAGCTGAACTTACTTAATGAGAGACTTATAAACCACTTGCATTTGCATGGTATAGGTGGCTTGCAGCAAGAATAAATGATGACAAGATTATCAACAATCAGTTTACAATTGCATGAACAATATTATTATTATTTTTTTTACTAAATTAGAAGTTTAATCAGAAAAAAATAATTTGGAAGACAAAAAGCAAGAACTATTTAAGGCATTGAAAATTAGCTCTAGCTAAAACCTCTATATACTTCACATCAGCTGCACGCTTTTAACTATGTTTGACTGCATTTTCCCTGTCAAATAAATAATAAAAAAAAATTATAATTAAGTTAATACACAGCATTGTGAAGTCAATATGACAATTAAGATTGCACCAAGAACAATGTTTAAAATTCTAAATATTAATATTTACATTTAAAGACTGTCATTAACAATCAGGCTGGGTCAGTTTTATACCATTTCTTACTAAAAACTATTCTATTTACATTAACAAGCTCATGAGTGAACATTCAAGAACAGGCCAGAACATGATGTTCTTATTTTCAGATTGGATGTTTCTTTAACAGTGTAACACACCATTTTATTTGGGTTTTAACAAGGAGCTCCTTATATCACTTGAGAGCCTGTTCAGGATTCTGAAACGGTGCACCAGGTGTTTCAATGCATTTTACTCCTTGTGAGACTCCAGAGAGAACAGTGGTGTGAGTCGCCTACTGTTTCCAACCATTTAGCTTATTAGGTGAAATACACCAGTAATAAGATCTTGATCAAGGCAAGATGCCAGCACTTTTCCCTTGTTTGCTCACTGTTGTGGAAAATAAGTGGAGTCATTCCAGCAGTTGGGCTGTCACCTCTCTGTGTGGGAGTATGAGTATAGATTTCCCCCACAGTCTGTTGGGAATTCTCCAAATGCACAATCATCTTTCCTATTTTCATACTTTGCCATCTGGAAGGAAAGGCTTTTTTCCTCTGTAGATACCATGCACGCAGTAATGTCAAAACCTTACCTGAACCGCACCAAGAGCTAAAAAAAACCAAATAAATAAAATAATTTTTAAAAAATGTAAAAAACCTCACCAAGGGCTGCTTTTATGCTCACATGGTTACTTATAATAGCTAAAATATTACCAACATTAACCAACTAAAGTAGCTATTTAGATAGTAGTCAGTGTTAGGGAGTAACAGAGTATATGTAACAGGATTGCATATTTAGAATACAACATATGAGTAATTGTATTTCATTACAGTTACAATTTTAATATATGGTAATCAGAATACGGTTACATTTTAAAAATCAATGGATTCATTTCCATTATTTTGTATCATTTCACAAATCCAGTCTCCCACGCATTTCCTCTCCATTTCCTCTGTCACCGATGGCATCTATGTCTATTTTTCTATAACCAGACAAAACACCAATAAGTTGCTTTGGGTTGTATTAGTACAACACATGTTGATATGCTGCTTATGAGGCTTAGACCATATACAGTCATCCAGCTTTAGAACAGAACACACAATAAATATTCTGTTTACAACAGAGTTAACATGATGTGATTTTCTACATTCATATGGCATTCAAGTTTTAAAAAATGTGAAAGTAATCCAAGTATTCAATCTACAATACTCAGATTGAGTAATGCAATGGATTACAGCATAAATTATTTTTTTGAGCATGTACTCTGTAACCCTCCCAACACTGATAATAGTAACCTATTTTTATGCTCACAGCAATATTTGTTTTTGTGAGAAAGCAATAGAATGAAGGCAGAGGAGGAATTCACTGAATAAGCTACATTAATAATAAATTCAACTTCAAGTATCATTTTATATTACCACATTATATGTGCTCACCAAAACCTGAAACGAACTGAACAAGGAGTAGGAAGTATTTGCTTTTTTTTTTTTTTTTCATCCCTGTCTTTACTTTGCTGTGTGTTTTGATGCTGGATGTCTCATTCATCCATGTGTGACGTGTTCTGTCCACACACCTCTCTCCCACATCCAGTTTTGACAGCCAGACAGCGGTGAGAGAGGTGTGGGGAGTTCTAAGAGATGGAAAGTAAATCGACAGCAGATAAGGGTCACTGGTTCTTGGTTGGGCGAGCGAGCCTCAGAAATGTGGGACTGATCGAGGGTCATTTTCTGGCTTGCTTTTCCACTGATGCCACTATAGTCAAAGAAAGTTACATACATTGTTCAGTGCAATGGGGGGTATCATACAGTGTAAAGAGTGTGTGGGAAATGTAATGCTAGGCTTAGAAAACCCAACACAGCCTCAGACTTTGCTAGCGCTGTCCCTGTAGCTTACTAGCCTTGGCCTCAATGTGTTTCCGTCATGAAATACTGAGCACCAGACTGTTAACCCCAGCTGGATGCCAGCTGGGGTTATTTACTATACTGCTGGGGTCACTAGAGACTTTATAGCTCTGCCCCTGGGTCCTATCAGCTCCCCAGAATGATATATCATCAATAAAACATGGTACCCCCAGCTCCATGTCCCTACACTGTAAAGATGGTGCGGCTGCCATAACTTTATATTTGTACACAGCTGCCACAACATGAAATTGCGTCGGAGCACATATGCCGCTCTGTACATCTTTATGTCTCTTTTGGTCTGCTCGCGGTGGCCTGGGAGAGGTGCACAGGCATGATAGACGAGGCTACATTCGACCAACTATATCTTCATTGACTCCCCTTTACTGTCTTCACTTCCATGTATTTCATGCCTACTCTGTCTAGATCTTTGTCCCCGTCCTCAGCGATAGCACCATCAGAGTATGTTTCTTGATGTCAGAGCAAGCAATGTTGCTGATGCAACTTAAAGGCTGCAGATATCCAATATATTAACAAACAAGACCTGGACGGATGAGGCTTATTGATTGTATTCATTCCTTTGGCACCTCCATCCACCACACTGGCCATTTCAGCTCTGTCTTAGTTCTTGTGCCTGGGCTGTAGATTAAAAAAAAACTTGGGAAGCAGTGCACGGCAAAGTGCCCTACGTTGTGTCTGCTCTGGCTGCTGGTCCTACCCTGCCCCATGTGTTGGATCTAAAAAGGCTTCTTTTCACCTTGGACATGCATGTAATCATTTTGCCAAAAAGGATGACAGCCAGTCCTGGGCCATGTTTGTCATAGCTGGCAGTAGTATTATGGAGCAATCGGTGCAGTGAAATATAGTGTAAACAGCATTTTTCTGATGCTGAGCATTTTAGTGTAGCTCATGAACTCTTTGTTGTTGTAGTTTTTACCCTCAGCCCTCACCGCAGGGTATTGTCTTTAGTTCGTCGTCCGTCTGTCCATATGTGAAAAAACTTTGACGTGGGCTGAGGCCGAGGGTTTTCAAGTGCGGTCACATTATGTTATTTGTTTGTAATGGCAGTTCACAGACTCAACACTCCTCTTTTTTCAGATTTATACTATGTTCATTCTGCACAAAATTTGAATTTGCTTCTCAAATCAGATGTTTTAAGAGCAATTCTCCTACTTGCAGATGACCAGATCAGAGCTGAAATAGGGGTCAGTAACTATGCAACTATACACTTTTGGCTTTTTGTATTTTAGGCTGTAGGGAACCTTCCTCAAAGCACCAGCAGACCATTTTCAGACTGTTTTTCTCTGTGATGTTCCATGAACAGTTGTGGCACAAATTGGCTCTTTGTGTTAAGATTAATTTATTTGCCTAAAAACATCTTTGAAAATGATTCATGTAATTGCCTTTTAAAAACATGCAAAAAAAAAAAAAAAGTAATTGCCAAAGTTTACAAAACACAATGTGTGTCGCCAAAAAATTTGACTGTATACTATAACTGTAAACTTTATCTGTAAATGGCTGCATGGATTCCAGCATGTTCTTCCACCTCTCTGGATCTGAGGTTGTGTACTGATGTGTTCCATTGCAAGTTACACAAACGGCACTTTGTGGTTTGGATATAATTTTCAAAAACAAAGATTTCATGTGGTTTGCTGCTGTCTGGACTTTGAAAAGTCAATCTGGATATGCCCAAAATCAGATTTCTGTTGGTAGCCTGAACAAGGCCTTAGAGACATGCCCCCGAGAGTTCTATTGATTTATTCATTAATGCAGTTTCACAAGATGCACTCTCATCTTGTTTTTGTTAAAGAAAATGAAGGGGTATTCATCTTTACCGTGATACTATTCATAGGTTTAGCAGGTTACGATTAAGTTCAAAGAGTTGAGACCTATAAAAATATTACAGCAAAAGTCTACAGTGTGTGAAGCTGAACTTCTTTGAAAAACAGTTTTGCTTTTCCACAACTTAATTGGATGCACCTTCCACCCCAGCATTGATCTTGCTCTTGCTGTAATACTTAACACCTGCCAACTCATGTAGAAGCTCCAGTCTTTAATTAGGAATTTGACTAGACAGCATAGATCAATATTTCAAATGAAAATTATGCATGTTTATTAAAGCATTTTTTTTTTCTTTTTCTAAATCATTTATTGAACATTGGAAGCTATCCAAGGCAAACTGGATTACACTGTAATATTTGGCATTGCTGGGGCCTTTGAAAATCTTATTAACCTTTTAACTCCACCTCTTTCCTCGCTATTTCACTAAGACAGTACGTAGGTGCAGTTTGGTGCAAAATCTGCCTCATCCATCATCGCTTTGTGTCATGGTATACTTTCATAAGAAACAGTATGTCAAGTATGTTTACTGTGCTATGTTGTGTACCACATTACGAAATAAAAATTTTTTGTTTGTGCCTTTTAAGCTTCAAATGTTGACACTTATCGAAAAAACAACCCATATAAAGTGATTGTGTGTTTTAAAAAAAAATATCAGTAAAATATGTGGGCTTAGATCCTGGGTATAAATTTCACAGTAGCTTTTTGCAGAGAAGCAGTAACTGCAAAGTGATTGTCATGAAGTTAAGTATTGCATGGTAGGTCCTCTATTGGCCTTTTCTTCCATTTATAAGGAAACATGAACACTGCCTTCCCTGTGTTTTTCCTCCGTCATCTCAATTAAAAGGTGTGAGCTGAAACACATTGTATGGGGCAATGTTCTGGTAGACATATAATACTAATTGCAGTCTGACTTTTCTTTCTCTCCCCTTGTTATTGCACCTTATGTTGTCGTGACTATCTTTCAATGAGGTAGTGTCATCAAGTGACTAATTTTTCACTGTGAACTGATCCATCTTTTCCTTTTCTCTTTTTCTCCATTCTTTCAGGTGACTCATCTCAAGTTGGTAAGTTAACTTTATTCTATGTGGTTTGACACTTTTTGTGTGTTCATTTAAGCCATTGTATTGTTGCCATAGCAATAACATAATAATCATTCATCTTAATTACGTAGTGTAGCTGCGTATGCGTCTGTTAAACTGTGTGCCCACAAACTAACAAGCCACCAATTATCTCCTTTTACTTGTGATGGTGCACAAAGTGAAGAGTGAAATGCTGTTGTGAAAGACTGCAAATGAGCAAATGGAAATTGCCGCTGCAATTGAATTCCTCTCTTTTTCTTTGCCTCTGTCCTTTTGTTTTTCCCTTCTTTCATTTTAGTTCTTTATGCATACCAAGCATTTGAAGTTGCCCACTACATTACCATTCATTTGTTAGTACTGTATATTGACAAGGGGATTTTCAACTGTTTACTCTGAAAAGATGCAAACGTTATCCCCGCTTTGGGAGTCTCATAGGCTGTGCAGTACTCTTTAATAGAAGTTTGAAAGGTTTCACAGAATGGTTTACTGGTTTGGGAACCCAAGCACCACATTCTGTTTGAATTCTAAAGTCCTCCAGCAGTGATTCAGGACTGACTTCCTCTGATTTAATGAGTTGGAAAAACTCAGATTTACAGGTTTAGATTTCCGTGGAGAAGTTGTGTGTTTGGTTTTCATTCCCATGTGATTTATTCATCCACTTGGAATTTCAGCTCTGTTTTAATTTGCCTGGTCGTCACTTGTATCACCAGCATACTTTCTTTAATCCATCTTTCCCATAATGCATTGGTTGGCTGTTTATGTAGTTTCTTGAGTGGAGTGCTGTGTGTGATATGCTGTGAACAGTTTTTGAATTGATTAAAACAGAAACTTATCTGTAAATGTGCTGACATGTCATGTTACGCTAACCTTCTGTCAGAGACGTAAATGAGGATGGGATAGAAGGATGATGGCAGCGATGGACAGCCTAATGAAACGTATAAACGCGCAACACAAACACTATGAAAATGAGTAGACTTTGAAACTCTTGCTCACAGCACTTTGCAGCAGCCAACTTCTGCTTTAGTGATGTGTCAGTATTATCGCTCGCCTCCCAATAATTAGCTTTGTCTCGCTGCAATACCCGCTATGTATTATAAACGTGTAAAAGTAATCTGCAGCACAGCAGACTGGGTAACATGTAATGAGAAAAACATGCAGCGTACTTTTTTTTTTCCCCTCAGAGTTTAATGCTGACAGTTCAAGCATGTCTTCTGATCCTTATACAGAAATATTTTTGCATGTGTGTCAGCTTGTTAAACTTTGTCCAATGAGTGTTTTACCCAGAGGCTAATATCACGTTGTATGTTCTACCCAGAGGGCAAAACAGTCTTGTGGGCGGTTGTGGCTCTGTCAATTTTTCTTGTCTCAGGAGTAATGTAGAGGTAGTTCAGGGACATGTTCATCTTCAGGATGTATTTAGAACCAAGGACAGATACACAGATTACCTGCTATCCTGCATGAATCAAAATGCAGAACAGCTATGGGTAAAAATAGATAAATAAATTATGTATATACATTTTCAAACCAGTCCAAAGTCATGGATAAACATACATTACTGTAATATAGCCAATGGCGCATCATACAAACACTATGCAAATGTATGGCTGTGGCTGTGGCTGTGGCTGTGGCGTAGTTAGTAGAGTGGGTCGTCCAATGGTTGAAGGGTTGGCAGTTCGAATCCTGCCTACAACGGTCCACATGTCAAACTGTCCTTGGGCAAGACACTGAACCCCTAAATTGCTCCCAGTGAGGCCTGGCAGCACCTTGCATGGTGTGTGTGTGTGTGTGTGTGTGTGTGTGTGTGTGTGTGTGTGTGTGTGTGTGTGTGTGTGTGTGTGTGTGTGTCTCAACAGGGGAAATTGAAGTTTTGTGAAGCGCTTTGGCACCATGAAAGCACTATATAAGTACTGACCATTAACAGTTTACCATAACAGGAATCATCACCACTCTAAGAAGATTTAGTGACATTCAGTGGTAGAAAAAACATATAAATAACTTAAAAACATAGGGTGTTTTTTTTCCATGACTGTAACTGCAGTGAGGTAAGAATTACTATTTTAGTCCAATTATTTTTAGCAGTAAAATCATTTTGCATCTGAGAGATGGATCATTTTGCTAGCTGTGCAGAGCCTAGTAAAGATGTTCACATTCATGAAGTTGCTCAGAATCCAGGGCATATTGTCCATTTGAGAGACACTTTTGTCACATACAGCACATCGCTGCTGGATGTTATTTTTTATTTATTTTTTTTTTGTGTAGAAAGACAAGTTTGTCTTTTCAGCAGTAGGCTTATGAGGCAGGTAGTAGCAGAAGTAATTGTTGTTTGATAAAGAGGCAAGCAGACAGACTACAAGCAGAGATTCTTATCCCATTGCTGAGTTTCAATCTGACTCCAAAAATGGTATTGGCACAGGCAGAGACATCTCTCTGTGTACATCTCTGTCTGTCTCAAGCCTTGTTCTCCACAGCTCAGATGATTAGCATCTCTCTTTTCCTTTTTTCTTCCTCCATGCTTTGAATGCCAACCTCAGGCTAGTCAAAGCTAGCAGAAGCTTCTTGATGCTGAGGCGGGGATGTGATTGGTTTGGTCACCACACAATGTGAAGAATTCTCCGTGAACCGCATATTTACAATTTGGGGATAATATAATAGAAACGAGAGATCTGGGCTCAGATTCAGATGTTGAGTGGAGGATGGCACTCCCTCTAAAATGTTCAAGAGTCAAACAATTCTCCCCAAAATACGTCAGTGCCTGGAGCTATGTTTTTTGTTTTTTTTTCTCTTTTTCTCTTTTTTACAAACTGTCAATTCCCAAAATCTAGCATTATGTATTTATTCACTGTTGGGAAATTCATTATTTACTTCTTTTTACTGAGCTAATGCAAGCATAAAGGAACAACCCCGCTGCGAACACAGGAAACGGTTCATAAATTTCCTAATTTATGAATTCCTTCATCACCTTGATCATTAAAATGCTGCGCACTAAAGCAGCATTCTGTTTGATAGCAGTAACCTAGCTACTTAATTGAACAGGTCACATACATGAGTTAAAACTAAGACTTTATTATCCGTCAAAACACAACCAAATATGATAAGTTATTTCCTTTTGTCTGGTGATAAACGGCACCGTCGCTGAAGAGTGCAACACACCAGCCAATTTGCAATGTACCACCGGAGCCTGTGACCACATTTACATGCTAGAGGAGGGCAGTAATGAGATAGCTACCTGAGATAATTACTACTCAAGGCGTCTGGCTCTTATACTTTACCACAGGGAACCAGTTTAACTCATGACAATTAAACAGCCCATCATTTGCTCCATTTGAGACACCATGTATGCTACTTTATGCTCCACTGTGTCTTTATGCAGTAGTGGCTTAGTATACTACAAACTGATAACATCAGACTTTAAAGACTACATAGGGTTACAGGTGTATATGACAATCCAAAACATGTAAGATCAGAAATGTTTAAGCTCTGACTTCTGGTTTCACAAATGTTTGGCTCCGTCTACTAGATTTCAGTGGACTCATTTTTATGCAGCATTAACATGCATCTCACATTTGGATTAAGCTCTCATCTGATTTAGCTCGATTACACTTACAATTGATGGTGAGATGTCTCTTTGCCTCATCAAAATTTTCCACTTGTGCGATATGAATCCAGTAAAAATTTAACTAGGGACCTCATCTTGCTTATTGCCCACCCACGAACATCTCAAACAATTTTTTTTTTTCCTCCCCAATCCTTTTGCTCCTTGTAAGGCTTCTTTTGTTTCTATACGAATCCAACCTGTAGTACATGCAGTCTTTTGCTAGCTCACTGGATCAATAGATCTCTATTTCCCTGACGTCTTAATATCAAGGTCTGAAAACAGTATTTATTACTTGGAAATTCAGCCAGATGTTAATGGTAGAAGAATTGCATGTTTGACCCCGGTATATATATCCATAAATTTTTTGCTGTGTACTCAGTGTGACTGTGGTGTGGCTTAGAAATGACATCATTAACACTAATGACTATAAATTCTGACTTGTAAAAAGTTGATGTTTCTGACAGTGGCAGTGTAAATGGTCTACTGATATTCCCCCTTCTGTTTTTTTTTGGGACAGTGGAAAAATCAGTGACATGGCAATCCCTCAAACCTACTGCCATTATATTTTACCCTTGTCTTTTCTCCAGCAAATAAATTAAACTGTAATGTCTTGACTGCTGAGGAATAGTGTTGGATTGTTATAAATGATGTTGTGTTGATAGTGTGTGATCATAGGGCTTTGTGTATTCATCTCAGCAGTGTGAACATCCACAGTAGGAATAAGAGATGGAGAGCAGCTAGATCTACATTGGTGCCAGCATGGGAAGATTAACGGCGTCTCTTTCCATTAGCTTCAGAGTAATTGTTAAGACAGCAATGAACAGTCCATAGCTCTAATCCTCAAATCAAAGAGAAGTTGCACAGACCACCAACATTCAGGTTTGATTTCCTTCACTTAAAAAACATGACTTAATCTTTCCATCTTGTTCAGAGATCACAGCGCAGAGCCGACTTTACTTCCTGTCAGAGTAGCGACTAATTAACTTGAATTTGAGTCAGGAGTTTTGAAGGATATATTGAGTATGTAAAGAATACTAAACGCAATGCAATCTTTGTTGAAGTATAGCTGTTGATGTTACGACAGAGGCTGTTTTTTTAATGCAAGTCTTGATTGTCTCACTTGCTATGGTGAGTGACATATCCACACTTTAGGTAAACATGGATTATCTGCGAAAGCCAATAAGTGTGAATGTAACAGCAAAAGTAAAAGAAAACTGAGGAAAATATTGGAACAATAGAAGCTAAAGAGAAAACATGGCATGTCAGTGAGGTTGTATTGGTATTTATGCACTGTTTTAGTTCTGGAATGTGCACATGCATTCCAGTAAGACACAGTTTTAGAATTACAAGAAAACAGCTCTGTGGAATAAAAAAATCCATGCAATTCATGCTTTCATCTTGACTTAACCTTGCAGCTAATCCTGCTATGTTTTAGGCAGCACAAGACGCTCCTATTACAAAGTCATTTTGGTTAATGTTTCCTCTTTGGCATTGATTCACACAATGTCCTTTGGCGGAGTTCAGCCCAAGGCTGAAGTTCATTACAAAGCTCTGCAGGCTCATTGCAGATCTATTACAATGATTTGACTCCTTGAGCGGGTAGAGAAAGAGCAAGTGTGTGACAAAAAAAAAAAAAAAGGCAGAGTAATGTGGTTATATTATAGGAGCAGCAGGAGTGTTTGCTAAGTATAATGTCGAGCTGTGCTTGTAGATGAACCTCGCTGCCCTGTAGCTCAACTGCTTAAAGGGAGTGTTCATTAACAGCCACAGCATATTTCCAACAGCTGGTTCTGGGTGCTGCCCATGGCCACTGCATACATTAACATACACTATCATACATATACGTACATCCACTTTTACTCTTATGCCATTGTACTGATTACTTGGATTTCCTAACTTGATTGCATCAATTCCTCTTTATGCTCATGCATGCACACTAAAGAAGTGCCCCAAGACGATAGATTTGCAGACATTACATCAGAAAAAACAGAGGAGTATTTACTGAGGGCACAGAAATTTACACGACTGCAATTTTCAACATTTAGCTGCCTATTTACCACAGTGATTCAACAGATGTTTTTGCTAACCACATTTCATCTGATTTTCATTAAGTTCTAGCAAATGAGTGTTGATGTCATACTGTTTTGACACATGTTGCACATGCCTAGAAGAGGAAAAACAAAACAAAGGAATGTGCTCTTGAAACCTCTGGAGTTGCAAGTGTATGCTTATGTTGATGGAGAAAAAGCTGAATATTAATCTGCTCTACACTTATGATTATGCCAAACAATTTTGAGATTTGGTTTGAGATTCTGCTGCAGTGTTTAAGCTCCTTCTTAAACAATTACAGAGAAAATATCATGGCCCCTGTAATGATTACTGGCTGCAATAATCAAATCACAATGAATGGAAGCAGCTGCAAACCTTACATGAGACCCAGTGCTGCTTTTGTGTCAGTTCCCATATCACATTTTCTATCTATTTAACCTTTCCTAAATAATTTATCACCATTTAGCATAACATTGTTTCCTGTATTTTACATTTTTTCAGTGAAAAATCAGGTATTTTCCCATACTTAATTTACTGATTGTATACTTCAATCATTGTGGTGAGATTGCATTGGAGAGTTATTCTTTGAAAACAGAAAAAACTGAAGAAAAATGGACTTTTTCAATAAATATATCATAAACTGAATGTAAAAAGAAGTGCATCCTTCCAGTCTCATTGATTTAAATCCATGGGTTTTACTGGTTAATCAATGTTGAAAAAGATGATGGTGTTTCCACAGTGATGAGAGAACTTCTGTCCAAATGGGTCATATCTGATGACCATGAAAAGATGTAAAACTGCATTTTTCATCAATTATTTACATGTATTGATAGAAATGATGGATCAACAGCTATTAAACAGTTTAGATCAGTAGATGGTTTATGTCACAGGTGGATGTTAGGGTCTTCATGGGTTAAACTTTGCTTTTCACAATGATAAATCTCTCTGCTAAAAGCATTGACAAAGTATAAATTCATTATGCATTTTATTATTTTATGTGTGTCTCTCCTTTGACATGCCTTTTTGGCCCTTTTTAACTTGCTCTGTAATCTAACATTTAACCACCTACCTTTTCCAGAAATTTTTGTAGGTATTTTCTGTTGCTACACATGTCATCAAAAACATGTGCAGAGAGTCATTGTATAGAATTTCTTTCCTCTCATATTTTACCTATTGACCAGAGATGCATAGAGACCAGATGCAACTTGAAAATATGTCAAATTTAACAACCTGTCCCTGGCTAACAGTCCTGTTCACATCTAACTGTTGTTGTTTGGGTGGCGGTACTTGCCTCTTTTCCCGTGTGTCCACAGATGCCGGGTTAGCCTCAGCTAGCTTTGTGGATGCGTATAGTTTCTGGAGATGCTTCGACAAGTTGGAGTTGCTGTTTTTACAGTAGACAGGAGCTTTGATCCAGGAAGACATAAGTTACACTTGACTAGAACTTTCTTTTCTTCGTGCTCGCTTAATATAAAAGAGTGAGCATATTTCCACATTGAGAAATGCTCTCTCTTTAAATCCGCCATAACCACATGTTTGCAAATAACATCACACCCACAATGCATCACTGCTGTAAATGGGAAGAAGCGCACTGCTTCTTCATTTATATTTTCAGCAGGCTAGATACCTTGCACGCCAAAATTGCTTAATTTAGCTAGAAACAATAAAAGCACCATAGAGTAACTGTAATGGAGTTACGTTATTTAAAGAGTAACGCATTACAGCATTAGTTACTGACAAAAGTAACGGCATTACAGTAACACGTTACTACCCAACACTGGTTATCACTAGACCAGCGTACTGTATCCTGAAAACTACCAAAAAAGTGGTTGAACAGCACAGTCAACATTGTGGAGGGTGTGTGTGTGTATGTGAAGTAGGTCATTGTATTTGAAGGACCAGCGCTCAGAACCATCCGTCTCATTTCATTAGTCATAAATAGACTTGAAGATGGACGTGTGGAGTTGAATTCATGAAGAATTCAGACCCAAACATTGCATTTACAGTTTATGTGGACCACAAGGAAATGTTTTAAAATACAAAATTCTAAAAAGCATAATATGCCCACAATTAACACACCCACAACCTAGCACCAGCCCGTGCTGCATCACTGTTATGATACTAGAACTCTGGGTCAGAGGAGGTGATGACAAAGTCAGCCACACACATGTTACTCCGGCCTAAAACTATAATCGACTGTGTGTACACACCAGCTGTGCAGTTCAGCTGCACTGAGCAAACATAAGACTAAGATGAAAGAACACGACTTCTGTTCATTTAGCTTCATGTTACACTGCGTTCATTAAATGATGATACAGCAATAATAGCTTTGAGAGGCAAATAGCTGATTAACCATTTAATTACCACGCCAAGAAAAAACAGATTTTTTTTTTTTGTTTGTTTGTTTTTTGCATTTCTTATTCCCTTGGGTAAGTAATTTCTAGATTTTTTTTTAACATTATTTTCAATATCAACTGGAAAAGTCTCAAAAATTACTTACAAAGTGAATTGTTTCAACATATACACAATGTACTACCACTAAATATTTAATATTTACAGCAATAGATGAACAGAGGTTTTGATTTTCTAACAAATAAACCATTATTTCATATTGGCTCAATTTACTACTTTTACTATAAAGTGACAAATCAACCATTTGGGGGAGCATGTTTTTTTTTTTTTTTAAATTACATATCTAATTTAAGTTTTTTTTTTTTTTTGCAGTATCAAATAATATAATTATGTTCAGGAAGGCCTCTTGTAATATGATGTGCTAAAACCATATTCATATATTTCATATTTTCACTAAAAATAATCAAAATGTCTTCTGTGATTTTATCTTTCTTGGCTAAATTAGGTTCAGCTAAGCTAGGTACTCCATTTATATAAAGTAAATATTTATAGTGACTCAAAATGTGCTATACCATATGGTCGAGCAAGCAGTGTTAATTGGCAAATATTAAACCCTCAGAAAAAAATTAAATGGATATTGTCATTGACTATTAGAAATGACTTTGCTTGATATATGCAAGTTTGACTGATGTTACATTTTTGCTCTGTGAATGTTCGCCTATATTTACATAAAAAAGCAGCAGGCACCTTTAGACACCAAACTTTGGGATTGTAAAAACACAGTTATTCCGTCATTACCTTGCACAGTTTAAGTTGTAAATAGCAGGTCAGTTAATTACCATTTGGACATAGTTGGCATTGGCCAGAGCTTATTCAGTGCTGCTGGTAAACAAAAATTGAATGCAAACACATCTCCAGTGCAGGCAGTGTACACTGTGGCAGGCAGCCTCGTCAGTGTGGCTGCTGCTGCGGAACAATGTTCCCCCCAAACCCCCCCCCCCCCCCAAACAC
>JAPTGZ010247201.1:0-14582 GCA_029814645.1 Fowleria isostigma | reverse complement strand
TGGGACAGAGCGGGAACCGAACTGCCAACCTTCCGGTTATTGGACGACCTGCTCTAAATCCTGAGCCACGGCCGCCCACATTTAGCTGGACAATGAAGTTTCGGATGTTTGTTTTCAATTCACAAAGGAGATCACAGAGCCGGAGCTGCAGGGACATGCAGACAGGTACCCCCTAACCATCCAGGTGACATGCTGGTTGTGGGTGCAGAGACCGCCAGTTTGGGGTTTCATCCACAGCCACTGGCACCGCACTGCTGACATTAGCCCCACACCTTAAGAGTTACCAGGCTATCAAACATCAGAAGCTCCCTTCTGTCACCATGTACTGGCCTCATTAGCAATTAGGGCACTGTGCTTCCTGGGCTAACCTTTATAACAACAAACATCAGCAGCTCCCACCTGTCATTGTGTCCCATCCCAGTTAATGATTAGCATGCTGTCATCCAGGGTCTAATGTTTATAACAACAGCACTCATCCACTCCTTCACCTGCACAAAAGAAGTGTCATGCAACACCAGGGAAGATCAAGGCTAATTGTTATGCCAGTCACGATTCAGACGAAACAGATTAGACTCATCTAATCTAAAAAAAAAAAAAAAAAAAAAATTGATCCAACTGACAAAATTCTGTGTCTAGTAGTAAAAACATACTCTTGAGGCCAGGGACGGTTCTGGGCTATGTGGCGCCCTAGGTGAGATGTTGATTTGGACACCCCCCCCCATGCCCATTGAGATTATGGGACAAATGTGACTAATTTAATCCCTTTTCTTTACTCAGACAAACAACCACAGGTTTAGGCTCCATAGCAGCCAGATTAGGGGGAATAGTGGCTCCACTGCTCAACATCACAGCCATGTACCACTGGATCATACCCATTATGGTCGCCAGCAGCCTCAACTTAATCAGTGGTGGTCTTGGTTTCCTGCTTCCAGAGACCAGGAGGAAAGAGCTTCCTGATTCCACTGATGAGGCCGAGGACAACAGGTAAATATGTCAAATATTTTGGACCCATAAGACATGTTTAAGCAGCATCATCTATTGGTTCCACAGTTTAGAAGCCTCAAGATGCTTGACATGACTGTATCGGTTATTAGGAAATAAGTTCCCATATTTGGATTAATAGGATGGCATTGGACAGAAGCAAGTCATCAAACTGATCTTAATGAAAACATGACCACATTAACTCAGAGCATCCTATTTAACATTATGGATGCACTACGTTATTCAGTAAATGTAGGCACATACAGCTGTTTTTGATTAAAGTAATATGAAAGTCATTAAATACTCGAAAAGCCCTCTGAGAGCACAGACCTCTGCCAAGCATGATAGTTCCCCCCATATTGTCACTCACACCAAAGTAATAATGATGCATTTATTTGTATCAGTGCCCTGACTGTTTTTTTGTTTGTTTGTGGCGTTATATGCAGAAATGTCAAAAATGGTCCTATCTCCTAATGTTAAAGATTGCTTTAAAAAAAATCCTGGATCCAGGTGGTGATCCAGATTACTCACAAAATCTTATTGATTGTTCCTTGTGTCATTTCTATTATGTCCTGAAAATTTCCTCAAAATCTGTCCAATAGTTTTTGCATAAAGTTGCTAACAGACAGACAAACAGATTGCGCTGAGTGCACTGCTCCGGTACCTGGCCCCTCCCCCTGCCACACACGCACAGCTCAGTGAAGCACAGGTAGCCCCGCCCACACCAACATGGAGAAGAGGACAGACATGACTCACACCATTCGAACCAAATTAGCGCATTTGGAAGGGAGTAAAATGTTGGATCACTCCCAAAATCTAAACAGTTGTTCCTTGTGTCATTTCCTGAAAATTTCATCCAAATCTGTACAGTGGTTTTTGTGTAAAGTTGCTAACAGACAGACAAACAGACACACAGACAAACGCCAGCAAAAAATAACCTCCTTGGCGGAGGTAATAAGTATTCTAATAATGACTGGACAACTAAATTAAACAAACTGTATTCAAAACAATCAAAATTACAATCTACTTCAGGTAAAAGCTGGCATCAAAAGCACCAATAAATGTATTTAAGTGAAATAAATACATTTCTCCCTTTCTGAACTACAAACTGGTGTCTTTGATGGAAGTTATAGTGAAGGACCATACAGGCTCAGCTGTGCAAGACTGGGTCTGGAAATGAGTTGGGTGTCACCGTGATGCCACATTTAGTTGGACATAATCTAAACAACTGAAATATGAAAAAAAAAAAAAAAAAAGACCCTGTTTGAGTCATGGAGAAAATTTTAAAGGCCAAAACGTGTTTTTTTTGTTTTTTTTAAAACACCTGGCTGTAAACATGTCTACTTCATATAACATGAATGTTTATAAAGAGAGATGTACTTCTGAAGCCTACCCCCAGTGGACATTCAATATACTAGAGATTTTAAAACTACACTATTGGCTTTACATTTTCCCAGAGGTTGATGTTTGGTTGTATATGATGTTCATGGTATCTGTAATTTTTCCTAATGGTCTGTTTGTCATGTGTCCTTTGTTTTTCAGAAACGTGATCCCAGGAAACACAAGCTGTCCATATTCAGTTTCAACAAAGCTATAAATTTGTGTTTTAATTGTCTTTTTGTACCAGTAGCTTATGTTGAAACATGTAAATGTTTGATTAAAAACAGTCATCATCTGTTCTGAGAGGCTGATGAAATGTATCAAATAAAATGAATTTTTGAAAGTAACTTAATTTGGTGTCCTCTCATTAAATATATGAAGTTATTATTATAAACAAATGATTGGGAAAACATGGACAAACCTCGTAAAACCACTGTGAGTTGATCATTAGTTGATGGAATCATGATACTGTAATAAAAAAGTAGGTTCCACACCGAGTGGTGACCTTAAAGTCACCGGGTCAAAGCCGTCCAATAATCACTCAGAGAAGGGTAGTTTACAAAAATACAATAAGCTTTCTTAATACAAAAAAATACAATACATAAGAGGACAGCGGGGTGGGCTGAAACCAGAAGGGATTCTAGACCACTGGGCTTCGGGCAAGGCTCCCACCGTTACCCGTTACCCAAAACGACTGCACTTTAAGGTGCACTTCATAACCTGGCACGCCATCACCCTCCACTGGAGGCACTGCAACCGCTATCACCTCCACTGGAGGCACTGCAACCGCTATCACCTCCACTGGAGGCACTACAAACCCACATGTGTCTCAACACACCACTGGTCCTACATGTGACATCACACAAGGAGTAGAAGCCCCCCCCACTGCACTAAGCAGGTGAGTAACCCCCAGCTGAGCTCCCACACATGCTATCCAACTCTAAAATACTGCAGTTAATGGAAATCCCTAAGAGAGTAAAGATAAAGGAATTATAGATTAAAAATATAATTATGAAACTCACCACTTGGCGAGACCCCCCCCCACCAGGGTTCGAGCTTGAGGTGCCATCCAACTCCCTGGGGAAACGGCTTCAGTGGTGCAGGTTCAATCCAGCCAGTGGTAGAGACGTTCCGGCTGAGGCGATGACCTGGAGCAGCAGCAGACCTGGCACTCGCTACACCCAGCCCTAACTATGCTACAGGAGGCGTGTGGTCCTGGTGCAGGTACAAGTAACCCCCTGGTCTGGCTGTCTTCATCGCCGGTGACCCTAAACAGCCACGAACGACACCCATCTCCCTCCTGAGAGTGCCAGACAGGCACTCCTCCTCCTCCAATGCTGCAGACAGACTGCCTTTCACCTCTCCACACAGTCTCTCCCTCCAGCAATCACACACACCTGCCTGCACTCCCACACCTGTTTCCAATCCACTCAGCAGGCCACGCCCACCTCCAACCACATCACAATACATTGGCATGAATTCAGCATAATAAATCAGTCTAATTAGCACTGCTTAATGTTACGGGTCCCAGTTTGGTACCACAGTAACAAAGTACAAATCTGTAAAATACAGATAAAGTTCAGCAGCAATAAAGACACAGAGCATTCAGTTCTTTGTCCAAATTGCATCTGGTATGTGGACGAAAGTTCCCACTTGAAAACAACCTTGGGCGCAACTGCTTCTGTGACAAAAGTTCCACCTGGATGCTGCATACATTTATCATATTTTTTCATTATGTAAATGAAAGAAAATATGACATGGCTGTCAATTAAGTTTCAGGGTGCTAGTAAACCCTACAAAACAAATTATTTCCCAAAATGGTCGCATCATTTTTAGTATATTACACTTAAGTTACGGTATTGATAATTATGTTTTCCTCTATGAACAGTCACCTGGAAATGTGAAATGCTTTTGGTACCATGTAATGAGTCATTCAGAGAGTGCTCCATCTTCTGTGATGTTACTTTAGTGGAGCTGACCAGACTTCCTCTTGTTCTATTTTTCATGTTATTTTGGGTTGCATTGAATTTAATGTGAATCACTGTCAGTGTCACCTACTATATCTAAGCCCAGACCAGATTTAATATCCTCTAAAACAAAACAAACACAGACCCTATAGAGGTTAGGTTAGGTTTTAAACAGTGTGCTAAAAAAAAATAATAGAAAAACTTAAATAACACAATGTAACTCCAAGTATATCAGCCTGTCCAGTTAGGAAGCAACACTAATTGTGAGTCAATTTCATCTGCTGTTGTGAAAATGAAACAGACAACAGGTGGAAATGAGAGGCGATTAGCAAGACTACACCTATAAAGAAGTGGTTCTTACTCTGTTCTTGTCATTTCTGGCTGATGTTTTGGTCACTTTTGAATTTTGTTAGTGATCTCAGCCCTAGAGGTGGCATAAGGTGGTGTCTACAACCAACAGAAGTTGCTCAGGTTGTGCAGCTCATCCAAGATGGCACATCAATGCGAGATGTGGCAAGAAGGTTTGCTGTGTCTCTCAGCACAGTGTCCAGAGGAGATACCAGCAGACAGGCCAGAACACCAGGAGACATGAGGGGGGCCGTAGGAGGGCAACAAGCCAGTAGCAGGACTGCTACCTCCTCCTGTACAAGAAAGAACAAGAGAAGCACTGCCAGAGCCCTGCAAAATGACGTCCAGCAGACCACTAATGTGCATGTTTCCGCTCAAACTGTCACAAACAGACTTCATGAGGGTGGTATGAGGGCCTGACATCCACAAGTGGGGCCTGTTCTTACAATGACATTATCAGCGCCAAAATAGGTTATTTCCAAATGTTATTTCTCAGCTCCTGGCCAGGTCAGACAGAACCAGACTTATTTATGGCAGTTATGTCTCTATAGTCCCTTTTATACAGCACTTCTGTCACAGGAATATTTTGTCTTTTTCAACAACATGTGTGTAAACACAACGGTGGGATAATTTAGTCTTGCCTTTATCGCGGCTTTGTAACACCTCGGGAGGTAGTCAGAGCTGCGATAAAGGTGGGATCATGATTGTGGAACGCTGTGTAAAAGGAACACCTCTCCATCTACAACCAGTGGGTGATGTTTTGATGACAGTGACCCTCGGCACGGGAGAGACAGCTGGCACACTTAGAGGCACTGACATGATTCCACAGCTATGTGCCATTTTCACCCATGTGGTGGGCATAAGCAAAGATGGCCACAGGCATCATACTGGGACCAGTGTGTGTTCAAAAACTTCTGCAATCATTGGTTGGTGCTTTGGTCACCCTCACCCAAGAACATGTTAAGGTGCTTGGGAGAACCAGTTCCTCTCCACTTTTAATTGCTTTTTAAACCAGTGTAAATATACAATTTTAATAACAACCACTTTCAATGTAATATTATCAAATTTATATATAAAACCTGTATTTTACTTCATGAACTGAACATGAATGTAATTTACTGTACCTAGGTACTGCAGTACCAATGTATAAAAAGTGTATACCTGTAACCAAATAAACATATTTTATGGCCATTGAAGTGCATTTAAAAAAAAAAAAAGGCACTTTTTAATCTGTCACAGCTGCAGGTGCCAATGGATCCTCATACTAATACTGAACATGGGAGGGTGGATTCTAGAATCTTTTACTCAGCTGAATCATTTTAAAACTCCTTTGGCCTCTACTGAAATGAAATATTCTACATGCAGTATTGTGCAGAAGTCTAAGGCCACCTTTAGGTTTTTGTTGTTTGTTTTTATTTAGATTCACTACAATCACCATCATCACACTGTTTTTATCTTGTGGATGGAGGTTACACTAAAACTGATTTAAGTTTACACAAGCCATTCTGTTATGATTATAATGTGTGTTGTGGACATTTTTGCTCACATTTCTGCTGCATTTTACTGTTACTTAAGAATAAATAGACATATAAATACATATGCATGCTATTTACAGGCCTGCAAAAGCAACAAAACTAAAGCTGGTCTAAGAACTTTGCACTGTGTTGCATACACTGAAATACCATTAGATGGGCTTTCTAGCTGGTTGGCCTATATATTTGTAGGCCTAAATGTCAAGAATAAATTCCAGACTTTCGTTCAACTTAAATAAAATGAGCAGATATTGAGGAATAATACAGTTTTAGTACACTTCAGGTAATAAAAGATTGACTAAATTGCGTATTTACTGTAATATATTCAGGTTAAACATTACGGGACATTATTAAATGTGGAACAGTCTGTTCCCAGAACGGTCCAACACATTATCATGGCTGAGTTTGGAGAGATAAATTGCATATTTAATGTGATATATTCAGGTTAAACATTACAGGACAGTATTTAACACGGAATGGTTCATCCCCAGAATGGTCAAACAACAACATGGCTGATTTTGGAGAGATCCTCAGGAACATTGGAGAATTTGGATTGTTCCAGAAGGTCACTCTGGTTGCACTTTGCTTTATAAATGTCATTCAGAATTTTTTATTGGCAAGTGTTCTTTTCATAGAGGATAATCCAGATCGACACTGTAACACCGACTGGATCCTGGGTCTGGATCCCAACCTGACCACAGATGAGCAGCTGAACCTGACTCTGCCCAGGGAGGTGGATGGAACCTTCAGCAGGTGTCAGATGTTCGTCCCTGTGGACTGGAACATTAATGACATCAGGGAATTTGGACTCAATGAGACCACGACCTGCCAGAATGGATGGATCTACAAAAACACACTGTACACAGCCACCATAGTCACTGATGTAAGTAATGTTGACAGTAATAGTGTATCTGTTGTTTTTATTTTATTCTAATATATATATTCATTAGTGATGTAGTTCTTGAGAACATTTTTTTTTGTCAGTCAATATTGGGAGGGTTATTTTTGAAATGTATTCTGTTACAGATTACAGAATACATGCCAAAAAAAATCAGGACTATAATCATTACCTAATCTGAGTATTGTAATCTCAATACTTTTACATTTTCTTAAATTTTAATACTTTATGAATGTAGTAAATCACACCATGTTTATTACGTTGTAAATAGAATGATTCTTGAGTGTTCTGTTTTAGAGCTGGATGAATGTATGAGGTCTAAAGTGAGGTACACACTTGAGGATTTTCCAAGTCAGAAGAGATTTTTTTATCCCCGCACATGAAGATAAAGCATCAGGCATTAAACAGTTTTGATTGTTAGACGTGTGGTGTGCTTTAACAATCTTGACAGCACAACACACATATAATGATTTCTGTCCCACCACTAATCTAGAATCTAGCTCTCCAAGCCACAAATCACGTGAGAGCTCATGCATGATGAAACGTGATCAAAACAAACAACGAACAAAAACGAGGAAGAAACAGCAATAACCTGAAAACACAGCGGCGGGGGGGGTGGGACCTTCTGTAACTATTGTAACTGGCCAAAACAAAAATGAAAACACGCTTTGAACATCCAATGCCTGGCATCTATGCCTCTGTTACACACCACAGTTTGCACAAAATTTTTACAACTTCTATCCACTGGGTCAGGTCAGCCCAGCCATGGTTGTTTTTATTTGCATCTGCTTCCTTGTTCCTGTCAGCTCGCGTCTGATTGGCTACATTCTGTTCCATGTCACGATTCATGGAGTTATAACTCGAGAGTCGTCAGCTTACCCCCACACGTGAAGATTTTTGGTCGTAAATATTGAACAGTTTAATATTTACAATTGTTGGCCCTGACCCGTTTTGGAGCCGATTATCGGGACAAATTTACTCTTAACACCTCAGACCACAGGATCATCTTATAGGATAAGACATAAAATTATCTGACGTTTCCTGGAAGGGGTGTGTTCTTTTCTATATGAATGTGTTTGACTTTATAAGACTGAATTTGTACATTGTACTTTTTGTTTTTAACCTATGTAATAATGAATTGCACTCTTTTTCCACTTATTTATTTATTTGTACTCTGGATGAATTTATTCAGATTCTTATTGCTGTATGACTGGTTTGTGTGTTCCGTGTGCAGCAGACCCCTCTGTCTGAGACAAATTTCTCCCAAGGGAGACTAATAAAGATACCTTGACCTAGTCTGTTTTCAGTCTTGGTCTTAGTGCGCCATGGTCATAGTTTTGATACCCTCCAGTCAGGGCAGTGTCTTGGTCTCAGTCTAGCCGGTCTTGACTACAACACTAATATTCATAACTTTGCTTTTGTCTTTTTCTTTCTTTCTACAGTTTAATCTAGTTTGTGAAAAAGCTAATTTGGTGAAAATCATTCAAGCAGTTTTTATGGGCGCACTTCTTACTGGTTCTCTTGTGTTTGGACCTCTTGCTGAATCGTAAGTATCATTCTTTTATTAATAAATTACAAATATTCAGATTTTTTTTTTTTTTACTGACTATAGCTCAGATGTCCAAGATATAAAACTAATTCTCAGCAATGAGTAAGTCTGATCTGACCTCAGAAATGAAAATTACATGTGCAGATACTCCTTTACTGAAAAAATAGTATCTGAGACTTATTTTATTCTTTAAAGTCACTGTAAGACCAGAATGTAGGACTATTTATATATACTGTATCACTGTATTTTTCTCTGTTGCAGGTTTGGTCGGAAACGGGCATTTCAAGTTCCACTCGTTATCATGTTTATATTTGTGTTAACAACAGCATTTTCCCCAAATGTGTATTTATATTTCGTCTTCATGTTCTTTACGGGATTTGGAGGTGGTGGCTATCGAGTCAACTGCATCGTGCTGAGTATGCAAAATAATTTTATACATATTTAGATGCTGCAGTAAATTCCTGAAGGAAAGCTGACTCATACATTTAGTTTTCATATATATTTATATTATTTACAAATAGTCATTTGTTTGAATTAAAGCTTCAGGAGGCAGAAGTCTGGTATCATCTAGGATCTGTTAGTTTTTGTTTTTATTTTTCTTATTTCCAAGGGAGTAGGTTTAAAACAGTAGGACAGACCTCCAACCAATTATAGAAAGAAAACATGGGAGTTTACTGTGGTAAATTAACCAATGACATTTGTCTTGTCAATTGAGATTTTATATATTGTTGTTAATGTATTTTTTAATAGAAAAATACTATTGAAAATACAAGACTGAACACAGAGTCAAAAGGAGCTGCAGGAGTCTAGTTTCCTTTCAGACCACTTGGAATATGTATAAAATATATATATTATGGATATTTTGCTCAGTGTAAAAAAAAACTGCTGCCCATTGAACCTTTAATGTGATGAAATATAAAACTCGTCAGTGTCATTATTTCAGTGTGGTTTGTTGATTTCATTTCTTGCAGCCACTGAATGGATCGGTGCGTCCAAACGGTCTTGGGGAGCATGTATGACTCAGCTCTTTGCTTCCATTGGACAATGTGCCCTCGCTGGTTTGATCTACTTCATCAGAAACTGGAGACTGGCTCAGATTATCACAGCAACTCCCATCATGGTGTCTTTAACTTACATATGGTGTGCATTGCACTCTGTTGTAGCTCAAAAATAATCTTATTTTTAAACTATACATTATCATCATCAAGTGTGATTCTGTTATGATTGTTATTTTTCTTCTTTCCATCAGGTTTATTCCAGAGTCGGCCAGGTGGTTGTTGAGCAGAGGGAGAACACAAGAGGCAAAACAGCTGATAATAAAGGCAGCAGCCATCAACAAACGCACAATCCCAGACTCTCTGCTGGACAAAGTACTGAGGCTTTGACAAGATCATTTACAACGTGACTTCCAAAGTGGCTCCCTTGAACTCAAGAAAAAAATCTTACATTTACATTGCAGTATTTCCCACAAATTTCACTAAATGTCGATAAAGTTTACACCAGCATAATCAGCCAAGTCTCCTTTGAGTTACTTTGACAATATTTTATTTATTGAATGTACCTCCTACAACTTAGAGGTTTTTATTTAGAGTTACCCTAAGAAAAAAAAACAGTTAATGTCGGACATAACCTCCAGGTAGAACAGGTTTTTATGAGAAAAATACAGAGAGAAAATACTGTATAGCTGTGTCTGTAGACCTGAAAAAGGCTTTTGATTTTGTGGACAAAGAGGTAGGACTCTCAGAGAATTGTCTAGTATAGTTTAACAGCACTAGTCATGTGCAGTTTCTGAGATAAGAAGGCTTTTAATCGGATCCCCTGCACCTGTCTAAGGGTGTTTCTCATGGGTGATTACTAGGTCCTCTCCTGTTTAATATTAATATCAACATTGCTTTCACGGCAGATGGTTGGCACGGCCATCTGTATACTGCTGTATATCTTACACACTTTGAGTCTCTCCCTGACCAAATATGCATCAAACAGAAGGTTCATTGTTAAATATTAACATTAGTGGCTTGTAAGAAAAAATAACAAACAAACATCCAGATGCAGTGTCTATTTTTGGATTCAATTTGGCTTAGGGAGCAACATGGCGGTGCAGTGGATAGCACTGTCACTGCACAGCAAGCAGGTCCTGGGGCCAACCAGGGGCCTTTCTGTATGAGTTTGCATGTTCTCACCGTGTTTGTGTGAGTTCTCTCTGGATACTGCAGCTTCCTCCCATGATCTACAGACAAGCACTAAAATTACCCATACTGTGATTGTCAGAGTGATTGGCTGTTCATTTCTGTATGTTAACCCTGCGATGAACTGGTGACTCATCCCACCTTCGCCCATAGGTGGCTGGAATGAGCTCCAGCACCCCCTGAGACCCAAGTGAGGATAAAGATGAATGAATCTGGCTCAGGGAAAGTCCTCAGACAGCGGTTACCTACTTGTAGGCAATACCTTATATGAGAGTAGAATTAGCTGAACGTGGTTTTTTTTTTGGTTAATTATGGTGTAGAAATATAACTAGTTTTATTAGATATGGGAAAAAAATTTTTTTGAAACATTTTCTTATATAAAAGCAAGATGATGTAAAGTGGATTTTTCACTCAAGTCTCAATGACATGTCATAGCGTACCATTCCCAGATTGTTTTATTCTATGTGGAGAAATTTTTTTATGCATATATTAATATAAATCTGCTGATACTTTTACAGAGCAGACACATGACTAGCTGTGCAAATGTTAACTGCCATGAAACTATACAGTGGTCCCTCGTTTATCATGGGGGTTACGTTCTAAAAATTACCCACAATAAATGAAATCCGCGAAGTAGAGTCACCTTTATTTTTTACAATTATTCTGTATATTTTAAGGCTGTAAAACCCCTCACCACACACTTTATACACTTTTCTCAGTCAGGCATTAACATTTTCTCACATTTCTCTCTTGTTTAAACACAATCAAAGTTCAAACCTTCGTAGATTTTCAAAAATAAGTACAGTATTATAGAATGAAACCGAAGATAAAAACCTGTTTTCAGCCCCAAACATTCGTTTGAGAAATAAAATTATAAACATTTTCCTATAAATAGCTTTGAGAAATAAAATTTAATTTAAATGATCAACCTACGAGGTTGGACACATTAAATTATTAATAGTGACTCATGCGTATTTCACATCCTTTGACCGTGCGTCTTCATCCTGTCCGCTCCGCTGTCGCGTCTTACCATGGTCTTGTTGTGGACAGTTACAACCCTTTTTACATCCTTGTTAAAATGTATTACTGCTGTCGTCCTTATGTATATTTTCCTCCCTCTTTATGTAACAAACCGAAGATTTATTTATTCCATAATGGCGCCCTACAGCTGCAAACGGACAAACAAACCCCAGGAGGCATGGCATGGAGGAGATTGACTGACAATCAGGACACAGAACACAATGCGCGTTTATAGCTGTTAAAAAAACAAAAAAAAACATACAAAATTGCACCAAAAACATCCGCGAAAGTGTGAGACCGCAAAAAATGAACCATGATATAGAGAGGGACCACTGTACTTCTATTTCCACCTGGTGCTTCTTACTGCAAAAATATGATGCCAAACAGGTTAACACAGATACCTGATAGACAGCACACTTCCAAAGACTGATAAAATAATCTACCTGTTACAGATTGCAGTGAAAGAAACTGTGGACAATGGAAACATTAAAATCATTTTCAGATCGCGTCTACTGACAAGAAATTTCTTCATTGTATTACTGGCATGGTAATGTTGACTTTCTATTTATTTTTTAGATACTCTGAATGTTTGATAAAGTTGGACATGTTCTGACTGTTTTATTTCTGTTTCCAACCAGGTTTTCATTGAATGTCCTCCTCTACTGTGTTTACTTGAATATGGCAAACCTGGGCTTGAACGTTTTCCTGACACAGTTCATTTTTGGTGCTATTGAAATACCTGCTCATATACTCTGTGTTTGGCTGTTGGAGGTGTTTGGAAGAAAACCACTGTTCATTCTAACACTGGTCACTGCAGGGCTCTCTAGTATACTGATCTTAGCTGTTCCTCAAGGTAAATGACGATGAATGTGGTTTGGAAAAGAAAAAAAGGGCCTGTCAACATATTCATGGCTTGCGAAACCATTAGTTTATTCTGGTCATGGTTCTGATGTTTGCTGTTATTCAGTTTAATGTTTTGTTTGGTTTTGTTTTTTCCAGGAAGTGGCATTGCTGTTACATCATTAGCTGTTGTTTCACGCTTTTTCCTAATCTGGGCTGGTTCCATATGTACTGTGTTGGTACAGGAGCTGTTTCCCACAACTGTTCGGTAGGTTGTCAAACTGCACCAAGTTTCAGGCATTTGTGTTTCTTTGCTCCACTGACTTTTCTGTCTTTATGATGTCGACTCGTTAAAGCCCATTGACATCATGAGACAAACATGACTCATTTAATCCCTCTTCTCCACTCAGACAGACAACTACAGGGTTAGGCTCCTTAGCAGCCAGATTAGGGGGAATAGTGGCTCCACTGCTCAACATCACAGCCATGTACCACTGGATCATACCCATCGTGGTCGCCAGCAGCCTCACCTTAATCAGTGGTGGTCTTGGTTTCCTGCTTCCTGAGACCAGAAGGAAAGAGCTTCCTGATTCCAGTGATGAGGTCGAGGGCAACAGGTAAATATGAAAAATATAGGCTGTGTATAAGTGGCGCCATTTATTGGTTCTGTCATTTAGACACTTAAACATACTTGATATTGTCCTGAGACCCTGGA
The DNA here is from genome assembly GCA_029814645.1 of Fowleria isostigma. NCBI lineage: Eukaryota > Metazoa > Chordata > Actinopteri > Kurtiformes > Apogonidae > Fowleria > Fowleria isostigma. The sequence continues at coordinate 1,166 of JAPTGZ010247201.1, read as the reverse complement.
AATAGTTGTCTTGATTGGAAACAGCATAATAAGAGTAGCTCAGTGTAACTTCTATGGAAGAGCTACTTATCATGGAGAAAAATAAGTTTTATTCACTTAAAGAGCCACAAATAAGTGACTCGATGCAAGCTGTCAATCATATTCCACACAGTTACAGATAGACTCACCTGTCAATCACAGCAAACACAATGCTAACAGGACACTGAAGTCATGCCTCTTCCAGTGTGCACCATGGGACCAAAATTAAAGAGTATGTTGTACACATAAGACATGTTTAAGCAGAATCAAACATTGGTTCTACTGTTTAGAAGCCTCAAGATGCTTGATATGGTTTTCTTGGTAAAAAGGAAAGAAGTTGGATTAAGAGGGTGGAGTTGGAGAAGCGCAAGTCATGGCCCCTATCTTAATGAAAACATGACCATGTTAAGGGAGTGATATTTTGCTCTTTTAAGATGGAATTTTGCATTTTAAAACATTTTCTTGTGGTCTACATAAGCTATAAATTGAGCCTGAGTCTGTCTTCTTCATTAATTAAACTCCGCAGCTCCATCTTCAAGCCCATTTCTGAGTAATGGCAGTAGACAGGTAGTTTTTGAGTGCTGGCCCTTTAAATACAATGAGCCATTTCACACCCCACCCCCTTCCAGGATGTTGGCCGTCCTGTTCAGCCATTTTTGTAGATTTCAAGATACAGTACGCTGGTCCAGTGATAACAACAGTTTTTAGAAAATCTAATTTATAATTACCGTATTTTTCGGACTATAAGTCATATTAGAGTATAAGTTGCATCTTTTTTTGGGGGGGCAGAGGAAAGATAAATGGGAGAGTGACACAGCAAGGACTAAACACTGATAAACATCGGAACGAAGGAGTTAAAGAAATGAAAACAGATGTGGAGTTGTCCCTTTTCTTCTACACAGGTAGAGAATGATTATGTTCTTTATCCATATGAACTGGAACGGGATTTGACTAGTGTCTGTTGGTATCAGTCGGTAATCTGTTTTATTTTTAGCATCGTTTCAGTCACAAACTAAGGGCTGTGTAAAGGCAAGACTGACATGTCTCTGAACCAAGTTGAATGTTGATATTAGGGCCTAAATACTAAACTGTCCTTCAGGAATAAAACCATTATAACAGCATAATGCAGCACTGTGAATGCACAGGAA
>JAPTGZ010245307.1:0-14595 GCA_029814645.1 Fowleria isostigma | reverse complement strand
CTCAAATATTGTTGGGAAATCTGAGTTTGAAATTATTCTGATCCACATCTCAGCCCATCATTCCTCCCTGTGATTATATCTAGGATAAAATTAATTAACCCCCGGCTGGCTTCTTAAAAGTGAATAAATATTAAAATGAGCCAGTCTTTTGAATGGCTCTTTGAAATGAACGGATCCCAAAGATTCGGCTCCCTCCAAAGAGCCACAAATCCCATCTCTAATCTAAAGCCACTTTTACACAGAGATCGTGCAAAACAGGCAAGATGGTGACCCCACCTTTTTGACCAATTTACACAGAGATGGTGTTAAAGAGGTGAGACAGGCTGGACTTTTACACAGGGCACCTACATTCAAGAATCAAAGGGGCTGTGACACATTTTTAAATTCTCGACGTGGGAGGGATAGTGGAGGCACTGGCATGGAGCACTGCGGCCACAGGCATAAGTTTGACCTTGCTTGTGCCCACTATGGGCACAAGCAAAGCCCCACAGCCAGCTTCGTTTGTGCCCGCCACACGAGTGAAAATGGCACATAGCCGTGGAATCATGCCAGTGCCTCCTTATGTGCCAGCTGTCTCTCCTCTCCCAAGGGTCAGCTGTCATCACATCACACCTTGGTTGTGGACTGAGAGATGTTCCTTTTTATATACTGTTCCGCAATCATAATCCCACCTTTATTACAGCTCTGTGACTATCTCCTGAGGTGTTACAAAGCTGTGATAAAGGTGAGATCAAAGATGTCATTGTGGGAAAAAAATGAAGTATTTTCATGACAGAAGTGCTGTGTTAAAGGGGCTTAAGATGAATGGGAAGCCAGTGAAGTAAAGCCTAGGTTGGAGTAATGTCATCAAATTTTCTAAGGTTTTTGTTAGGCTTCAGTGTTCTGAGCTGTATACAGAACGCCAGCGTATTACAAAAAGCAAGTCTTGAAGTAATAAAAGCATGGATAAGAGTCTCTGCATCTTCCAAACACACTGTATTTTTAGACACAGCAAGTGAAAGAAAGCAATTGTATCACCATTAATGTGCTGGTCAGAGGTTATAGCTATATCTACCGATCTGGTATGTCGCACAGCACTTAGTAAGAACATGAACAACCCGCCTCCCTCAGAAGTCCCACCCATTCAACCTGCCGCTCTGACGCTCCCCCTCTCCCCTGACACACAAAGTGGGAAATGAAGGTAGAGGCGGAAGTGTCACGGTCCATGGCACCTCCGTCATCAATCACACACACCATCCTCCCCCTGCTGCGGCTCCTGTTTCATTAGGAGACCCTGTATTTAAAGGTCTGGTCTGTGTAGTGCTGGATCATTGTCTTCACTGTACCTCAACACTTACAATAAAGGCTCCTCAGAGTTGGGCGTACTGTGAGCGGTGCACACTCTCCATGGACGTTTGAGATAGTTACATCATCCTACAGTCATGGAACACTTTTGAGAATGACAAGTTTTGTTTTCACAAAATTTGCTGACAATTTTTTTTTCTTTATTTCTATATATTTCTAAGGTATGTTGACAAATAATTAAAGAAATTATATATGTTTTAATTACTTTTATTGACAAATAAATCAGATTTAAACAAAGAATCCTTTTGTGTCATTCACGAAACTTTTGTCCATGACTGTAGATGGGGATGAAAGTGAAAGCACTGAATCAAATACAACGCCAGTTACAAAAAATTGAAAAATGGGTTGCATTGATTTTGTTTTTACTCAGTGTACAGTCATGGCCAAAAGTTTTGGGAATAACAAGTTTTGTTTTCACAAAATTTGCTGCCTATTTTTTTTTTTATTATTATTATATACATTTCTAAGGTGTATTGATGAATAATTAAATATATATATATATATATAGGTTTCAGTTACTTTTATTGACAAATTACATTCAAGCAAATAATCCTCTCCCAAATTTCCAAACTTTTTGGCCATAACTGTACATTGTGTGACACCAAGTATGTGTACGCAGAGTCTCCACAGTCGTAAAAATTAAGCTTTGCACAGACATGTCTGTGGAGTCCAGTACACATGACTCTGACAGGACACCTGACTATATCACTTCATTCACCAGACTCTGCTGCTCTTTCTGTTTGTTCGCCTTGGATATTGTTTCTGTTCATAAATCCATTTTTTCCCTTCAGCAATGTGCATTTGAGTCCTATCACTCACAGCCCTTGACAGTATAAGCAGCGCCAGTGAAAGGGGTCAATGCAGTCAGATTCAGAGGCGCTGGTATCTGATGAAGGATGCAGCAACGGATGACTGATAGGAGGCTCAGGCAATTATTTAATTCGGATCGAATAAAATGATTGGTCAGACTTTTATCTACGAGGGCGTACAAAGGCCACACAAGAAAAAGAAACTGCTTGTCACTACGAGAATAAAGTCGTAATATTACGATAATAAAGTCATAGTTTTTAAAAAGTCGTAATGTTACGAAAAAAAGTAATATTACGAGAAAAAAAAATCATAATATTGCGAGAATAAAGTCGTAATATTACGAGAATAAAGTCATATTACAAAAATAAGATTTGTCCAATTCAACAAAAGTGTTCAGTTTCAATTGTTCGGTGTAACAGGAAACTCTGACCGTCAAATAAATTGCAAAATATTACGTGTCATTTAAGTACAGCACTATTTTCGAGTTTTTAAAACTACGACTTTATTCTCGTAATATTACGACTTTGTTCTCATAGTGACAAGAAATTTTTTTTTTTCTTGTGTGACCCTTATACGCAGTCGTACCACACACTTATTAGGAGCATTTTAAGTGAAAGTAGGAAAATGTTGTTTAGGAGCCAACACTGATACCCACACCTATCCAGTCTATTTCACATACAATAGTGTTTCAGTTTCAAGAAATAAGAGCTATAATCTTGTCATGTATGTTTGTTTTTTTCTTGCGTTTGCCTTCAGCTTACCCTGACTCAGTGAATAAATGCAGTGTGAAGAATGACACTCCTCTGCTGCTGGCTGTTACTCGAGGACACGCCTCTTGTGTTGAATTCCTGTTGAATCACGGAGCTGATCCAAACCTCGCCAACGCCGACAGGGACACACCACTGTACCTGGGTGAGCTCACAGTGAACACAAGGAGCTGTCAAAACCCCAGGATGAAGTTGAACCTCTAAAAGATTTACAACAGAAAGCCCAGGTCTATAGCCTCATCAGAAAAGAAAGTGAAAGAGTTGCACACAGTCCTTTATCCATTGAGTACACACACCCACTTCCTGTCGGGGGTTTCCTGTTTGTTCTAGGTGAGAGGACGTCTCTGCCTATATGCACACCGCTATCATAAACATATTATATAACAACACCATAAAAGGGCAAAGTCTGAGTGACTGAATCAGCTGACTTAGTGGAAGCCAGAGAATTACAGAAAACCATGATCCAGGGGTGCCAAACTCACCACCCCATTTGATCTCAAGTGGGCCAGACCAGTATAATATTAACATATTAAACCTATAAATAATAACTCAAAATGTTCTTTTTGGTTTAGTACAAAAAAGTAAACATGCAGTTTTAACAATATTACCCTCAGCTTATCATTTACACATGTTTATTACAATTTACAGCTAACAGTGGATCTACAAAAGGCACAAAACATTTAGGAACAAGGATGAATTTTTATAATTCCACTGATTTTTGTAAGATATTTCAGCTTGTTCATTCTGATTTAGATGACTCACATTTTATATAAAAAGTTAGTTTGTAAATGTAAATCTTTGTTTTGTAATTTTACTTTTTTCCACACGAAAACAACAAAAGAGAAAAATGTGGAGTTGTAATTATTTATAGGTTATTATACTATTATTTTACTTGTCCAATCCACTTGAGATCACAGATGGCAAAAGTACTGAAAATTTTTTAATTAAATAAAAGTATCTTTACTAAAGTATGCATATATACACATGCACGACTTACATCGTCCAGTGACTCGCCTCGTCCTTTGACAGCCAGTTTTGGCCCACAGGCTGCATGTTTGACATCCCTGCCATAGTTTTTGAGACAAATACACTTAAAATAGTGTGTTAAAGGCTGGCTAAATGTCTTGGGGAATGGATATTAAGTTACCACAATGACCAGTACAACATTCAATAACTGGAGCTAACAAAGTTACAGAGTTCAACCAAGGTTAAAAAAAAAATGTATCAGTTTTCATCATTTCTACACAAAGAATGAACCCATTAAAGCACAGATTTCTTCAGATGGATGTATTTTTCTGACATGAATCCTGTGTTTCAGCCTGTGAACTTTCAAATGAGGCCATGGTGGATGCTCTTCTGAGGTTCGGGGCTCAGGTGAATCGTCCCTGTTGTCAAGGAGGAACTGCTCTACATGAGAGCTGCATACGAGGAGACCTGAAGATCTGTAGGATGTTACTCCAAGCTGGAGCGAACCTGCAGGCCACAAACAAGTACGGCATCCGACCGCTGTTCACTGCCGCACAGCACGGACACAGCCAACTCATCAGCCTGCTGGCAAATAAAGGTAAATTTACATCACCCTTAAAAAACAGGTTTTATCTCAAGGGACCTCTTGGTTAAAAAATAAAAACTCTAAATGTGTGGACTTCAGAGAATTATAAACCCCAGATAAAGAGAGCAATTCTAATTCAGGGCTAAAACATCTTGATCTTTTCTGGTGGCTGGCTGAAATATGTATATTTAATTATTTTACGTTGTTTAATATGACAGCGTATTAGGGCCACATAAGAAAATAAAATCGCTTCTCAGTACAAATAAAATCATAATATTTCAAGAATAAATACTGTATATCATAATACAATGAGAATAAAGTTGTAGTTTAAAAAAAACAATTAATGAAATTAAAGTCATATTTTTATGAGATTAAAGTCATAATATAGTGAGAAAATATTCATTATTTAACAAATATAATGTCATACTTTTACGTCCCAGCAATCTGGTCGGTTCAGTTCCAGAAGTGAAGTTGCTTCTTCGCTTGTTGCGTTCGCTGCAACCGGAAACTGTCAAATTTATTTTCAAAATATTACAACTTTAAACTCATGAAAGTACATTATCTTCATTAAATAATGACTTTTTTTGAAAATTACAAATTTATTCTCATTATAATATGCCTTTATTCTTGAAATATTATGACTTTAATCTCTGAAAAGTATGACATTTTTGTTAAATAATGAGGTTGTTTAAACTATGACTGTTCTCATTATGTTATGAATTTATTCTCAAAATACTACGACAGTTCTCATAGTGACAAGTGATTTTATTTCCTTATGTGGCCTTAATATGCTGTCATAATTTAATGAGGGTTGGGACAAACTAAAGATATGCATTGGATTTTTTCCAAGGTTGTTTTTGGATTTTTTAGGTATGTTTAACTTTTTCATTAGTGAAAACATGAGACTAATTAGTGGTGAAATCATTACCTTAGTGTTTGTCACATGCTGCTTTATTAGATATAAATAGGTGAGTGGCAGCTGTAACAACAAATCATCTTTGCAAATCTTTTGGCATATAGCCAGGAAATGATCACACATGAAATCCCTCCATCTGTCCTGCCTTGACTCTAGAAAGAGGGCAGGATGTTACCGATAGGAGCTGCTATCACACCTGGCAACAGCATCATAAAAACTTTAATTTTTATACATATAGCTCAGGCATAAATCCACAGTGGATATTACAAGGTACAGTTGCAGAAAATATTATTTGACCACCTATATTTTCCTCAATTTCTTGTTCATTTTAATGCCTGGTACAACTAAAGGTACATTTGTTTGGACAAATATAATAATAACAAACATAACTCATAGTAGTTTAATTTCAGAGCTGATACCTATCCATTTTTCATGATTTTCTTAATAATAACCAAAATCACAAAAGGTCTTACATCAGTGGATGAGAAGACTGTAACCAGTGACAAATCTCAGTGCTGAATGAAAAAACAGTGTCCAACGACTGGAGACATTTGGACGAGGCACTGGAATAAAGCATGTCACCTTAATCAATTATGGGCAAGAAGGTTGCTGACACTAGCTTCTTTCTGACCCTGAGGGAAAAGCAGGTTTTATTTCTAAAAAAAGAAAAAGTACAAAATAAATGAACAGTAAGTCGTGTTTAAAGTCCCATCTGCAATACGGTATATGCACCTTATCCACATCTGCATCTATCAATCTGGTCTACATCTGAAAAATAGACTGTTTCAACATGAGAGAAATGAATTTAACATAAAAAAAAAACCACCAAACCCATTAACTCATTTGAGGTTTACAGTCATGATGAGTCACTGCCTTATTTGTATTTTTTTTAGGAGCAGTGACGTTAATCTGTGTGTGTTAATATTTTTCAGTTCAGAGACATGCTTTCAGATGTTGATTGTTATTCATCAATGTGAGATCAGCATCTTAAATCACATCTGATAGTAGGCTTTGTCACAGTACATATGATGGAACATACATACAGTATTTGGATTCAGTCTAAGACACCTGTCACTTCTTTGAGTCTTCTTGTTGTATAGGTGCAGATATTAATGGGCAGGCCAACGATGGAGCATCTCCGCTGTTCGAAGCTAGTAAGAATGGTTATGTGTCCGCTGTGGAGATGCTGCTGTCTCTGAAGGCTGACGCCAACCGGTCAACGAAATCCGGCCTGCTACCGCTTCATGTGGCTGTTCAGAACAATCACTCACGGTCAGTTTCAGATCTGTATAAGATGATCAGACTGTGATGGATCTGATGTAAAGCCCAATTCACATTATAGACTCATGGTGAGAGAACAGCCATTTCAGTATTTTTCAGTGATATTTTTCAACAGAAAATTACAAACTAATAAATGGTATCGCCTCAGATTCAATTTGTCAAAGCTCAAGTGGCTTTTTTGTTAAGTATAGAAGTAGAAGTATTGTGTTGTAGTTTGTTTTCTTGTCTAGCTGCATTCCCAGAAGTACCCAGAAGCACAAGTGGAAAACAGAAAATTTCTTTTAACAGAGGAAAAAAACTCAGAGAGAACAGGGTTAAGGGCTGGTAGGGAAATGTCAGAGTGGGCACCATGGTCAGATAATGGATATCATCATAATGTAGTGGACATCATGGTCAGACACTAGATATTATAGCTAGATTCAAGTAGAGATGTGAACTTGAGTCACATGACTTGGACTCGAGCCATTTATATGATGATTTTAGACTCGACTTAACAATATGTAAAAAAGATTGCATCTCGACTTGGACTTGAACACGAATGACTTGTGACTTCACTTGAACTTTAGCCTTACGACTTGAAAAGACTTGATATGTTGCCCAAAACTTTAAGATTAAAAGGTGCGTCATTAAAAAAGTGTACCAATCCAGTTACGACGTCGCGACGTAAAAAAAAAAACAGAAAACGGCACTTAAAGACAGCAGTGACATGACATTCATTCATTCATTCATTCATTTTCTAAACCCACTTTATCCTCACTAGAGTCACGGGGACGCATGGAGTCTATCCCAGCTACTTAAGGGCGAAGGCGAGGTACACCCTGGATATTTCGCCAGTTCATCGTAGGGCTGACTTATACAGACAAACACTCTCACATTCACACCTATGGACAATTTAGATTAACCAGTTAACCTGTTAGTGCATGTGTTTGGATGGTGGGAGAAAACTGGAGTACCCGCAGAAAAACCACGCAGACACGGGGAGAACATGCAAACTCCACACAGAAAGGTCCCACTAGTCATGGTGCTGGAATCAAACCCAGGACCTTCTTGCTGTGAGGCATGAGTGCTAACCACTGCACCACCATGCTGCCCGTAAAATAACATAACATATTACTCAATAAAAATCATGTTTTTACTAAAACCCTTTGTGATAAGCTTAGATATGTAAAGCTTCACATTGATTGTATTTTATTTTATACTTATTTTACTTTATTTATAATATATTATGACTGTTAAAAAGATTCAAAGTACTAGAAATTCAAATTTTTGGACATGGGACTTGACTTGAAACTTATTAGTCTTGACTCAGACTTGAGGACAAAAACTTGAGATTTACTTCTGACTTGCAAAACACTGACTTGGTTCCACCTCTGGATTCTAGACCTCATACTTAGAAAATTGACATGAACAGATTCTGGACATCATGATCAGATAGTGGAGATCTTTTTCAGGTTCTAGACATCACAGCCAGAGTCTTGACATGATGGTCAGATACTGGACATCATGGTCAAATTCTGAAACACTCAGGACCAAAATGTTCCAGTTACGAGTTCTCATCTGCTATCATCGTGAACCTTTACTGTGAACGGCGCTTTACTCTGGGAATGTGTTTGTAGCTTGTTTTTATATTTTTCAGGATCGTGTCGATGCTCATACCCATCACCAGCAGGGTCAGAGTGCGTCATAGTGGTATCAGTCCACTTCATATCGCTGCAGAGAAAGACCACGACGACCTGATGGAGATGCTGATCCACGCAGGTTTTGACGTCAATACTGAGCTGTCAGAGGACCGCTCCCGGATGTATGAGGACCACCGTACTACTCCACTGTATTTCTCAGTCTACAATGGAAACCTGGAGGCTACGGAGATGCTGCTGGAGGCCGGAGCCAACCCCAATCTGGACGTGTTCAACCCACTGCTGATTGCTGTGAGGCTGGGATGGGTGGATATAGCAACGCTGCTGCTGAGGTACGGGGCCAATGTTAACTCTCAGGTGTCCACAAAGCCATCGCCATTTCCTTCAGCCATCTTGTTTGGCATTGAGTCTCTGCCAATGCTCAAACTACTACTGGACAATGGCTGCGATGCCTGGCCTTGCTTTGACTGTTGCTATGGAAACAAAACACACCCACCTCTTCCACCTGAACGCCGTCCTGTTGAAGAACTGCAGTACAGTATGGAGAATCTGCCAGAGAGAAGTATCCAGGCAAGTCCAGAGATACACCCAAGAATCGCACTCTACTGATCATATGCTTTATTACAGTGTTTATTGTTATACTCTACAGCGTCACTCTAGCTGTTTTCAGACTGGCCAGCTCGGTGTCAGAGCCGGTTTGCACACCAATTACACTAGGAACCCAAGTGTATGATATGAACGGCCCGCATTCATACCATTATGTGAGCCCATGATGTGTCATCAACAGAGGGCATGGCTTCACCATCAAAACAAAGGGAGATGTTGTTTTACTACTGTTTTGTCCCTCAACATGTAGTAGGACTGACGTGTGATGGGATAGGTTGTAGGAGAAAAACCACACGTCTGCAAGTGAATGTACAAGCAGCAATAAATACGATACAGAACTCTCAAAAGATGGTTTTTACCCTCGGCCACACAGGCCACAGGGTATTATCATCAGTTGGTTGTCTGTCTGTCCAAAAACTTTGGCATGCAGTGATAAATCAGGCCACTGCGGGTAGTCCACCACAAAGTCAGCTGGAGGTGCCCGTATACGCTAGTAGGAGTGTAACGGTGCACTCGTTTGTACTAAACCGTTTTGGTTTGGGGCCTTTGGGTGTAGCAAATGAACACTGTAGCTTTAGTGAAGAACACAAATACTTGAGAAGCAGGGTTGCTGTACAAGGTTTCCTCTATATATGTTCAGCAGCAGTGAATTCTCAGCAAGAGGCAGAAAAGCTGGGTCAGATTTTCGAAGATGTTAAGTTTCACTTTTTGTTTTCCATATGTTGCAGCTTTGTGACACAAAAGAGTCCACGGGTCCCTTAATAGCAAAAAGTTTTGTTTTTTTTTTTAACTCAAGTTGGTAAAATCAAGTGAACCCGCCCCACTTCTCCTTCACCATGTCCCTGCTACAGCGTTACTGTGAGGTCACATTCACAGCACCTCGGAAATACTGTGAGGCATTCAAAAACACTCAGTAAATTATAGCGTTTGACATAAACAAACACTGAACATTCAAAAATATAAAAATTCATAATATGCGAGGTGCCTGTTTAAGCACAAATGACTGAACAATATTTTGTAGAAATGTCCTGTGTCCCACAGGTACTTACAGAGCACACACACACACACACACACCCATTAATGTCCTTCACTGTACTGAAAATGTATCAAAACAAAGACTCCTGTACTAAAAACGTACCGAACAAAAATTTTCCAGTACCGTTACACCCTTACTTTATGGATATCTGTGTGTACTTTAGCCACACTCAAGGCTGAGGGTTTTCAAATGTGAGTGGGTACGTTATGTTTAATTAGTGCAACACAGAACATTACAACTCGGTTTCTCTGCCACACTCACGCTGTCTTAGTTTCAAGTTTCAAGTTTTACTTGGTGCCCATTGGGAACTAAATTTTCTGTTCCTTAACACTCTGGTTTTTGGTGTAAACACATCAGCTCATTAGAGATTAGGTGCAGCATCTGGCACCAGCACTGTTCTCTGTCAGCCTGAAAACAGCTTCTGTGTCTCTGTTAGTCAGTGCCAGTGTCGACCTTGACCTTTGTTTTCAAGGTCAAATCAGGGTTAATGCATTAAATCTGGCCTTTGGTAACAGTGTCAATGTCATTACTCTTCACTAAATCATCCAATCTCAGTCATGTTTGATATTTAGGTGCAACTTGGAAAGGTTTTGGACAAGTTCTTATAGCATCAAACTTGACCTTCATTTTTAAGGTCAAATCAGGGTCAAATTTGGACAGCAATGTTGACCTACATTTTTTAGGTGTTTTGACATTAGTGCATGATCATGGGGGCAGATGAGAGAAGTACAAATGAGAGGAGATAGTGATACTGGTGAAGCTTAGGGCAGCCCCCATTGACAAAAGAGGCCAAGGGGTCACTATAACGTTCAATGTTGGTACACGTTCAATCTCATTGTAAATGTCTTGACTCCCTACATTTTATTTTGGGTTTAAGAAAATATGTAATCATCTTTAAAAGTCCAACTCACCATGTGAAGGTAGAATGTGTATGTCTCATACTGGATGCTTACATGAATTCTTCGACCTCCACTCATTGTGCTTTTGTCGGTTCCAGTTTTGTGAGACTGTCAGCTCTCCGGGCCTACATCATCTCACTGGTCCAATCGTGTCCATTCTCCTTGATTATGTTGGACATGTTCGGCTCTGCTCTCGGCTGCGGGAGGTTCTGGAGCTTCGCGCTGACTGGGACGATATCAAACTCAAAGCTTGTGAGTAGCACAAGCACAAGTTGTCATGGCAACCAATGGGGCACCAGGAGACTTTCTCTATCGGGTTGTCTTTTTAAATTATTCTCTTCATGTTGCATGTCTATGTGTTTGTAATTTTATAGTCCTCTTACTTTTCTAACCTGCTGCTGTATTCATTTTTGTACAGATCCTCCTCATCGTCTGATGCAGCTCTGCAGATTGAAAATCAGACAGCTGCTTGGATTTCGACGCCTCAAACTTCTGCCCATGCTGCCACTTCCTGTCCGACTCATTCGCTTCCTGCAGTATGATGTGCAGTGCTTACTGGACTGAAAAGTTCTACCTACAAACCTAACCTGATTTCAACGTCAAAGATATAGACATATATGAGCTATGGTACTTTTTCCATCCAAATTATCAAATAATACAAATAATACCAAAGACTGATACACAAAACATGTAACACTATGTGTTTGTTTTGAACCAGAGGTAATAATAATTACATTTTGTGCACTTTGTAATTTCGCAGTGATAGCACTGTTGTACTCTGTAGAAGACACATGTTAATGAGGCTCAAATTTTATCTTTTTATAAGTATCTGCACTTTAATTGTACTGGACTGGAAACATTACACCTTAATTTTTATCAGTTTAAATAATAGAAATTAACAGAATGTTAGCCAAAAGACTCAGATGCAGAGCACAGTCATTATACAGTCGTGGAAAAAATTGCTAGACCATCAAAAGGCATCAAAAACATTGGCAATGCAATCAAGCACTAACTCCTGTGTGTATCATGTGACTAAAACAGACAAAAGAAAACATGGAATGTCTAAAAGCACTGTTTTTGTCAGTACAATGTCATAGATATTGATGTAAGTACTGATGTGATTTTGGTTATTATCCATAAAACCATGGAAAATGGATAGATATCAGCTCTGAAATTGAAATACTATGAGCTATTTTTGTTATCATTATATTTGTCCAGACAAATGTACCTTTAGTTGTATCAGGCATTAAAATGAACAAGAAACTGAAGAAAAAATAGGATGGTCTAATAAATTTTTCTGTGACTGTATAGTCAGCTGTTGAATTTCATCTAAATGACAACCTGAAAGTGAGTTATGTGCATCCAAAGATCTTCTACAACTCAGCTGCCTCTGATGCTGCCGTTGTTACATGTAGGGATTTAGCTGTAAGCTTAATGATGCATAAATCACTGACTGTACAAAGAATTATATGAAATAAATATACAAAGGTTATTGCAGCATGACGGACCAAGCAGGTGTGTGTCCATGCAATCACACAACAGCTCTTTTCCATTTCCATTGTTCTTTTTTCCGTTCAAGGTGAATGCTGACACTAACTTCTGCTGACTGAAGACACATGCATACCTCATCATAAGATCCTGAAGTGCAGTAGGTTAAAGACTAAAACAAACATACACACACTTATGAAACAACAGGCATTTATCTGTAACGTTTCAAAGGTTTATCACAGATCCTAAAGTCAGGAATGAAGCTGTACTGTGCAGACAGAAGTATCACTCTTACTTTATTGAGGCTCACAACAGCTTCAGTTTTATGATACAATCATAAAATTGAATTGATTCATAGCTCATCTGTGTTCATTCATGCATTTCTGTTGAGGGTGTACAAAATCCTAGTTTTATGTGAACTATTACTGTAAACTCCTTTTTGTGTTTGGGATTCTAAATGTTGCAACCTTATCGTGAAGCTCACTTTCATTGCAGCAGCTGAGTCCAAAAATAAACCGAAACACTTGTCTGCTCCTCTCTGAGTTCACTGGAGTTTCAGGACGCTTCGGTTAATCCAGCCAAAGAACCTTGGAACAAAGCCTGGTTTTTGTTTGTGTCTCAGCAAGTCAACTGGGTCAGGCCTGAGATTAACCGGGTTGGACCTGAGAGGAACTGGGTCAGGTCTAAGATGAACCGGGTCGGACCGGAGCAGCTGTACCTGTGTCTGAATATGCAAACGTAGGCACATAAAGAGACTTTTTGCTGTGTTTGTGTTGAAATAAACTGCTATGTCATGGACTTCAGTCACATATATATGTAATTTGATAGTTTGTAATGCAGGTCAGGTGTTAAAAATAACCATTAAGTAACACCCCACCCCCAATACCATGTGCAACCTCATTTACCGACCGACAACAGCAGACACACAACATTTCAGCACATGGAGTTACAAAACACAGAGTTTTAAAGACAAGCAGTGAGTATATTTATGCCGAAGTGTATTTTTTGCATCTAAAGTTGTACTTAGGATTCTGTTTAGATGTTTATAGTTGGGTTTTTTTTCTTTTCTGTCAGTTTTGTGGTTACATTTACTGTCTTAAGTTTTAAGGAGTATCTCTGGTTAGGTTCATAAGATGTTTTCAGTTCAGTATTGAAAACACTCAATATTTCACTTAACAAATGAAACAGCTTGATTCCAGTTAGAATCAGTGTGATTCTAACTGTTGCAGAGGTTTTTGTGAATTTTTGAATGAAAGTGTTTCTTCATTGTGTTCAAAGATTATCCAAAGGAGATGGGATCAGTTCATGTGATTTGAAGTGGTTTTCTGTGTTTTCTTGTAGGAAACATCTCTGACTTTGACCCCTCCTCTCACCATGGCGGCGGCTCATATCTCCCGATCGGGTTCAACTCTGGGATTTGAAGACTACTCTCTTTACAGTAACTTCAGCGATGATGAGCTGTTGCAGCTTGCCATCGAACGCAGTCTCACCGAGTCCCAGTGCATGCCTGCACAGCAAGACCTCCCTGCACCGAAACACGGCTCCCAGAATCCACCTGCCAGCTTCAGCTCCCAGAATCCACCTGCAATCCACAGCTGCCAGAATCCACCCGCAAGGCACAGTTCACAAAATCTACCTGCAAGGCACAGTTCACAAAATCCACCTCCGAGCCCCAGTTCAAATACCTCACTTGAACCGCAAACCACCGCTCACTACAGTTCTCCAAACCCTCCGAGTCAAAAGCCTCCAGATCCGTATGTGACTTCTCATTACTTTGCATTAATTGATACAAACTGAATATGTGTCTGATTTTTAGAGATTATTAAATTCCAGATACTGTTGTTAACTCTTTCCCCCATAAAGACGTTTGAGGACCCCCGTACCCTTAATGACAAGCTTTGACACCTCTGTTATATCACTAAAGATTTGATTTGATGACCATTAGAACAGCTTCTGTTTTTACCCTAGGGCATGCCACGGTATTGTTGTCAGTTCATTGTCCGTCCGTCGGTCCATCTCCAAAAACTTTGGAATGCAGTGATAAGTCAGGCCACTAGGGGCAGTCCACTGCAGTCAGCTGGAGTTGACCATGTACACTTGACGATCAGGTCATGATGCACTTGAACTGTTTGGATTCGGAGCTTTCGATACTATACAAACGAACAAATACATGTAGTTTATGTGAAGAACACTAACACTGGTGAAGCAGAGTGGTTGTGCAGAATTTACTCTGTATACATTCAGCATGAGGCTGGTGCC